>CAXAKS010000256.1:5000-84930 GCA_963969495.1 Ceratothoa steindachneri | reverse complement strand
AGAGAGAGAGAGAAGAGAGGAGAGAGAGAGAGAGAGAGAGGAGAGAGAGAGAGAGAGAGAGAGAGAGAGAGAGAGAGAGAGAGAGAGAGAGAGAGTACACAAGGAGTAACAAGGAAAGTAAGTACCCTAGGAGACTTACGGTCCATTCAAAGAGGGTACCTTTGGACTAGCAATTGAGCGGGCACATGGCTGCTCAATTGTTTTGCGTCCATAAACGGCCACTTTTCAAGACTTTGTCTAGTCTTGACTTGAACTGGTCAACAGATTCACTGTTGACAACTTCCACTGGAAGTGCGTTCCACTTACCGCAGATACTGTAGGTGAAAAAGTTTCCACACAGATTGCGGTTGTAACGCTTCAGTTCAAGTTTGAAGCCGTGATTGCGCGTTCTGTTCTCACTCAGTGTGAAAATATCCCGGTAGTCAACATTGTCGAACCCTCGAAGTATTTTGAAGACTTCGATGAGCTGACCACGCAGTCTACGGGTTTCCAGTGAGAACAGATCTAACTCCCTTAGTCTATCCTCATAACTTTTAATGTCGGATAGAGGAAATCAGCTTGGTTGCCCTGGCTTGTACGCGTTCCAATCTCGCGATGTCCTTTCGCAATGAAGGACTCCAAAATTTTACGGCATACTCCAGGTGCGGTCGGACAAGTGAGTTGTACAGGCACAGTACAATCTCCTGGTTCCGATAACCAAACTGGCGCTTAATATAGCCTAGCATCCTTTGGGCCTTTTTCTCCGCCTCAATGCACTGTTTCGAGAACTTGAGGTCACTAGTGATTGTTACACCCAAGTCCTTCTCAGTGTCGGTGGATTCCATAGCAGTGCCCTTAAGGATATACTGAGATTGGGGGTTTCTGTGGCCGATATGCATCACTTTGCATTTGCCCACGTTAAAAGGCATTTGCCACGTGTCCGACCACTCCCCAATCTTCCCAAGATCTTCCTGCAGGCGGGCAGTATTTCCATCCTTTGCAACGTTCATACCAAGCTTGGTATCGTCGGCAAATTTGGAAATCTTGGCAACCATGTCACCGTCCATGTCGTTGACGTAGATGATGAATAGTAGTGGTCCCAGGACAGAACCTTGAGGCACCCCGCTAGTAACGGGCACCCACTCAGAAGACTGTCCATTTACCACCACCCGTTGCCGTCTGCCACTTAGCCAGTTCTCGATCCAGCCGGCTACCTTTCCGTCTATGCCAAGCGCTCGCACTTTCCGGAGAAGGCGGCGGTGTGGTACCTTATCAAAGGCTTTCTGAAAGTCTAGGTAGACCACATCCACCGCCTTGTCCCGATCGTGCTCACTGAAAACGAAGTGGAAGAATTCCACAAGGTTCGTCAGGCATGACCGTTGCCTTCGGAAGCCGTGCTGGGAACTCCTCAGTAGCAGGTTTGACTCTAAATACGACGTTATTTTCTCCACCATCATGCTTTCCATGAGTTTACCGACTATCGAAGTCAGACTGATAGGTCGGTAGTTTGACGGATGGCTGTAGGATCCTTTCTTGAAGATCGGAGTCACCTCCGCCTCACGCCAGTCTCTAGGAACGCATCCGGTCCGGATTGACATGTTAAAGATAGCGCACAGATGTCGTGATACTTCATCGCACACTTCCTTCAACACCTTGGGTAGAAACCCGTCCGGTCCAGGGGACTTATTCGTCTTTAGGTCAGCGATCTTTTTCTTTATTTCTCCTTCGGTGAAGTCCATTGCCTCCAGCTTTTCCCCCGAGTAGGAATCCGTGGGCTGGGGGATGGGACCACACTCTTTAGTAAACACTGAGGAGAAGTAGTCATTGAGAAGGTTAGCATTTTCTGCATCTGACTGAGTTAATGCACCCTCCTCGTCCACTAGGGGCCCAATCCTACGATGGATTGGTTTACGGCTATTTACATAGCCGAAGAACTCCTTGGGATTCTCCTTGCAGAGTCTCGCCACTCGGAGTTCCTCAGTACGCTTAGCTGCCCTTATGCTGGACTTCACTCTCCTGGCTAGCCTCCGGTACTCGTCAAAGGCACCCGAGATCTTCGATCGCCGGTACGCATTTCTCTTCTCCCTAAGCAGTTGGCCGATTTCTCGATTAAACCACTTTGGTTGAACAGAAGACCGACGGAGGCATTTCAGAGGGATGCAACTTGATTGAAGACTCATGAATTTATTTTTGAAATTGTTCCACGAATCCTCAACCTCTTCGCATACCGCTAGCCTTACATCAGTCAGCCCAGCACGAAGGCGTGCAAAGTCTGCTCTTCTCAAGTCAAGTTTCCTTGATTGACTGGCAGCAGACCTTACCTTCGGGATCTTGACGGTAAATCTAACTAGCTGGTGATCACTGCCACCGAGCTCTTCGCCTACAGAGACATCCTCAACGATATCATCCTCAGAGGTGAAGACCAAGTCGAGGATATTGTCTCCTCTCGTCGGTTCTCTGACCCATTGAGTGAGGAACTCGTTGTTGGCGAACTCCAGGAGTAGCGCGCTATCGCCACAGGCTGCTCTGGTTTCCCAGTCAACTTGTCTGTTGAAGTCGCCCATAACGATGCACACTCTGCCTTGAACAAGCTCACCCAGCAGCTGGTACAGTTCCCTGTCCTTCTCAACGGGTTGGGAAGGGGGTCTGTAAAGCACCAGGGTCCTGTATCTGACAGGACCTATCTCTAGGTCAACGCCTAGGAGCTCGTGATCGGATATAATGTTGGAGTTCGTAGATTTGATTGTATCCTTGACATACAACATTACACCGCCACCCTCTCTGTCTGGCCTATCTTTGTGGAAGAGTTGGTAGCCAGGAACCGTGAATTCGCCTTCAAAGTCTCGGTTTGACGTTTTTATCCACGATTCTGTTATGGCTACCATTTCGGGTTCTTCCGTCGCTACGAGGCCACGGAGCTCAGGAAACTTGTTCCTGATTGACCTCGCATTGAACAGAAGAACTTTCAGGGAGTCCCCGACTGTAGGACTCCCTATGCTCTTCCGTTTCCCGGCTTCTTTGTTGGCGAGGCACCCCTTTTTGCGACCTCTGAGAAGGTCGTTCCTGGAGTGACACGGGCGTACTGGCGTACGTCCGCCCTCACTCTGGGCCGGATACTCCTTTCGGTCCTCTCTACGACATTCTGGATCATGTTCGACAGAAAGGCCTTTCCTTTAAAGGAAAGATGTACCCCATCCCTTTGGTAGAGATCATTTCTACCATAAAAGGTGCGGTACGGGTCCACAAAAAAGACCCCCTCTGCCGTACACAAATCTGCCAGGCGCCGGTTTAGAGACACATTCATCGAGTGAGCGGTCCGTGTTGGACCTCTCCTCGGGAGCATCCCGACTACCACACGCTTGCGGGTTTTCAGCCCACAGTCGTCCACGTCACCCATGACCGTGTGGAGGATTTTATCTGTAGGGCCTACCCTACCTCCTCTCAGGTAGAGGTCGTTTCCACTGACCATCAGAGCAACGACTGAGCTCTCAGAAATCTGTGATTTCTCAGCCTCTACTCTGATGTGGTGGTTACCACATCCTGGCAGGCAGCTTACCTTCACACTAGTGCGAAGGCGGGCCGCTAGCAGGGACTGCAAGCCCCGTGCTTGAGAATCACCAATAAGGGTGACTCTTGCACATTTGTCAGCAGGCGACTTATTCTTTCCTCTCGGAAGCGACTTGCCGCTTTCCTCTTGTATCTCTGCATTTTTCTTTTTTTTCTTCCTCATCTTATTTTTCTTCTCTTCATTTGTTTTCTCTTCTTCCGTTTCTCTTTTCTCTTCTTCCGTTTCTCTTTTCTCTTCTTCTCTTTCCACTTTCCCATGCGCACCAGTAGCGCTCGAATCCTCTACACTGGGGTGAGCTGCATTATGGTCCTTTTTCTTCTTTTTCTTTTTCTTCTTCTCATTGGCTCCGCATGGCAGAAGTGGGACTGCCAATGCAGTTTCACCTCCTTGGGCTGGAGTCACATCGGCGGAACCACCCAAGTCAGTGGGACTTTCGTCTCGAGCTTGAGCCGACTGGGCCTCTAGTTTAGAGGCTAGCTCTAGGATCTTTTCCTCGAGACGCCGAATGTGAAGCGCGTGCTGCGTTTCTAGGGTCTGCAGTTTATTTTCCAGCGCCCTAGATTTTTCTTCAGAGGCTGTGAAGAGATCCTTGAGTTCATTGCAGCATGCCACTGCCTCTCGGATCTCTCCTTTAAGGATGCAATCGGTGCATATACTTCCCGGGTGGCATTTCGAAAAACATCCTTCCGGGAAGTCCACGCACCACTTATCCTTCTGGCATATCGCACATGTATATTTAAGTGCAGCTGGACCTTTTTTCCCTGTCATTTTAAACACTTTCTCTCTTTCAAAACTTTGTGACCAATCAATAGAAAAAAGGGGGTTGGTGAGTTCTCCCCGCGTGAGTCGCTCCCGCCTATCGATCGGAGACGTTTCGGATCTTTCAGAAGGCACGCTCCATGTGCTGCTGTTCGTCCGACCGAGTCGTCAAGCCTCGGCGTGCCGTGGCTCCCAACCAAGCAGCACAGACGGTCCCCGAAGGGGCCATCGATTTGTCACCAGGTGAACAACAACGAAGCACGCCCCTTACTAAACTCCTACTAGTTCCCTTCACAACGGCCAGGATCTCGGAGCAGCGTTCAATGGATATCCCGCCCCACCAAGAGACTCGACCCAAGGCTTTTTATTGGCCTGGCAACCAACCTGGGAACAAAGGGCCGTCACCTCGGACCGATGCTACCAGAGGCACCCGTCAACGGGCACTGGGAACGGTCAATAATTACGCGCCAGGGAAGGGGTTAACGGGGCACTACCCTCATCCCATTCATCGTGCCCCAACGCCTAGGACACCTCTAGTCCTAGTCTCTCGCAACCAGTGAGCGTCGATTGGCGTTGTTTATAGAGGTTCCAAAGCCTCTCTTCTGACGCATGAGGTAGCTGCCAGGTCCTTATATGTAGATAGAGGAAGAAAAGAGAAACAGGGACATGATAGGAGTAGGCTTTTTTTTGTTTTTTTCTTTTTGTATAAGTGGGAGAGATAGAATAAAAGTAAAAAAAGAGAAGGATAGAGTAAAAAAAAGGAAGGAATGACGCACTTAGTCTGGAATCTCGTTTTCGACCAAATCGACAAGGGAAGCCCTACCAGGGGTACCCAGAAGAGGTACCCCCGCCGACATAGCTCGAAAAGTCAAAGGTACACACAAGCTCTCTTCCCGCGACAAGGGGGCGTCACCTCTCCCTCTACATTCTTTGAGAGAGAGAGAGAGAGAGAGAGAGAGAGAGAGAGAGAGAGAGAGCAACAAGTCTCTGTGCAGCACCAAGCTGGAGATTAGGTCCAGGATCACCACAGTTTTCACCCAGTTAAACAAGGGGACCGTCGAGAAGGCTTGCAGCAGGTTGCGATGCCGCCTGGAGTCCGTACTTGAGCCCGATGGCGATTTCATTGAATAAAATGAATAGTCCAGCAATCCTTCAAGTCTTTAACATGAAACATTGGTAAATATTTCTGTATAAATGAACTCTTATTTTCTTTTATATTAAAGTTGGAGGAGAATTGCCCACCGTACCCTCTCGGTACCACTAACTTGAAATACAGGCGATAATTTATGCGACAAAATTATCGCCTGCAATAACCTAAAGAGAGTATAGAATTTGAAAACGTGACATTTTAAGACCATTTGTCATCATGTCTAAACTCTGTTCGTGTTGTTCGCTGTTGCTCATAAATTCGGGAGTCATTTTATCAAATAAAACAAAGTTCGTATCGTTTTTGGCTAAGTATACGCTGATAAAAGTGAAAGTAACACTTCAGATTCGGGGCGCACGGTAGATGGCGCTGTTAGTCGGCTTCAATTTTGGGCTACAACATCTCTCTTATGGCGTCAGACAGTAGCGTCAGATGTGAACAATATCGGCGTAATATTTTTTTTGTATATGAGTATATACTGTGGGGCTACGACCCCCAGACCCCCCCCCCCCGAATTGATTGAAACTCAGGATCATCGTAGGGTGGTCTCCTTGCAGTGATATCTCCCCCACGAGCAGTCTCCTTGAATTTACTGGGAGTTTTTTCTCCCCAACAGCTTTTTAATGGCAGAAAAACCTAACCTAGTAACAAACAATTCTTACTTTTATAGGTTTCTTGATTAGTTTAGGCGCCTCTAGATAATCTAAAAGTTTTTCGCGATTATGCAAACTAAAGCCGAATTCGAATAACAAAGAAGCACATGGAGAGCACGAAAACACAATAACTAAAGAAAAACATTTGCAAAACGTGTCCTATTTATAAGCTACGATGTTGCCAATAAGAAGCTGTTATCGTTTGCAGTAAACAAAAAATACGAAAACAAAACAAAAAACAATGAATGACATCAAGAAACCTTACCTAACTTAGGAAAAAAACTATAAACGAGCAGAGCGCAGATATTTAGTAAATAATAGACTAAAAGTTACAAATCCCCAAAACAACAAAAAAATATAACGCAGTGATTGTCACATCTGACGCTACCGTCTGACGTCATAAGAGATATGCTGTAGCCCAAAATTGTAGCCGACTAACAGCGCTATCTACCGTGCGCCTTGAATCTGAAGTATTACCAAAGTGAACTGTGTGTAGTAGCGACATTCACTAGTTATGCTGCGGAAATTTATAATTGATTGGCATCCATCTTCTCAAGATAGACAGACAAATAAGAACCGAGACAACGCATCTCACAGTTAGCTTGGAGCCTACGGCAGCTACATTGAAATAAATTTCTTTCCAGATCTATTTCAAAGGAGTTGTTGAGGCATTCTTAGAGAATAAGATAGCAATGCTCGTAGCACGAGTGGAGATAGCTCCATCGGTTGCTGGCCACGGAACGATCCGTTAGCACTGGCGCCTTCGAGGCCTTATCAGACATGCGAGTCCTTCCTTTCTTGGGCAGAAGAAGTTAACCCTTTTTCTTTCTCCTTGTGAGGGTTTCATGAGGCCGAAAGGACCCACCTCATTTCTGTCCTTTATCGAAACGACGTAGGATCCGTTAGCCGTTTCCGTACCCCTATCCTTCTCTTGATTTTTCAGACTTTTTACCTTTTGGCACATCGGTTTTCTTGCTCAGGAGTGGCATCAGGGTTGGGGGTTGATCCCACTACACAATGATCCTATCTCCGCAGACGTCTGCCCTTTTGGGCGAGGCTGCCTTATTTTCAATTTTAGAGTCGCCAGTCACCTCGTGGAGGTGGTACTCTACCTGGAACCTGTCTGGAACTTGTAAGGTAAGATGTGCCCACGGCCCATTTGGCGTAGCTAAGAATGCACAAGAGGCCCGTGTAGTGTATGAAATGTCCCCCTTAACCGGCTCACCTCACTCTTCCCCCTTTTCTTTCACTTTGCCATCTTTGAGAAGTGTCCTTAGAAAGACGCCCCCTGACATTTGGACGATTAAATACAACCTCTGTCAGGGATTTTACGAAGAACCCCCCTGAATACCGTGTGGACCCCTATCTGCTACCCTCGCCAAAAGTACCTCGTGATCTCGACCACCTCCATCTGGCCGGTCGGCTCGCGTCGTGGGGACAATAACATTTCTGAGGTATTTAAACTCCAGTAGAGTCAATAAGTCTAGATATTGTATATTAAAGTGCGTAGCGAATTTAGCAAATTTTAGAGGGTCAAACTAATTGAATTAATTATTGTGTATTTTAATATTCGGAGTATTTCTGTGGTTAATGGTTAATTTTTGTGTAGTAAATTGTTAAAGTTAAAATATAAGTTTATTTTGGGAATTCTTGTGCCTTTTTCTATATCCTTACGTGTTTGAGACGGCTCTCTTCTTTAAAACAACAATCTTAGCACTCTTAGAACAAAGCCTACTTCATCAAAGAAGTATATCACGACCACAAAGAATACCACTACAACAGCGGTTTGTGTGTAGAAAGATGAAAAATGGAAATTATCCTACATAAAAGTGGTGTCTGGTGTGGAGTGATCAGAAAAGGGCCATTCTACGACAGTATGAATAGTACCTCATCTCTAACCTAACCTGTATGTTCAACTTCTTTAATGTTTAAATGAAGTTCTTGAACATAAAAGGCAAAGGAAAAAATGGATGCGTTAAGTTGGGAAGTACTTCCTCATCTTCCACATACACAGCAACACGTGATTACTATTTATTTAAGTCATTACAGCATGGCATAAGTATACTCTGATATGCAGGAAGTGTGCAAAGACATCAAATCATATATTTCATCGAAACCCAATGATTTCTTCAAGAAAGGATGGAAGAGAATTGTCAACATCGATGGTAACTTATTTGGCTGAATAAATTTATATTTTTGTATATTATTTTCAAAGAAAGAGAGATCGAGTAAGATTTTTGTTTAAAGGAGTCGTGTAAAACGAGAGTTATCGGGAAGAGCAATGCCCTACGCCAGTCGACAAACTTCCGGCGAGATTAGCAGAGAATTTCTTCGGTCCAGTTGGACCATCAAAACCCCGCCACCGAGCTATAAACGCCGAGGCAAATATAGGAGTTCAGGCGAACGCCTATATATTCCCAGTCACAAAATTAATCGTGGAAGTATTCCGTCAGAATCCGCCCAAGGAAGAGTCCCGAAGACGTACCCCCCCCCCTTTGGAGAAGACCCCAGGTCGTGGTGGTGAGCTGTGTCTACGTTGCTCCCAAGTTAGCCAAGCCCGGAAAATACAGTGTGTTCAGCGGCCTCTTTTAAGACGTCTGTGGAATCAGCCACTGACGGCGCATATCCTCGAGCGATAGAACGTGGTATCATACCGGCCCGCAGCTAGGATCTTATTTGGAACGACTGCGTCTACAGGAGAATCTTCCCCTTTTGAGCGTCTACTTGGAGAATCTTCCCCGAGCGTCTACTTGTGGTAACTTTCCCTAAGGCTATTGTGCCCCTAAGGCTAGGATTCCATTCGTAGTTTCTTCCCACACCCTATCGGGTAAGTACTCGGAGTATTGAGCCCTTGTGGCATAAGTAATTACTGATAATTTTCCCATTGCTGAATTAATTAATAACTAGAAAGTGTAATTATTTGTATTGTATGTTTGCTGTGTAATTAAAGATTATTTTTGCAATTCTTGTTTAAGTCCTCCAACCACCAAAGCCTAATTAAATAAGACCAATCCCGGCCAACCATATTTAAAGGATTCGAATAACTTTAGTCCTTTTTTTTAATAATGGCATGAAATAATGCTAAGCATGATAAAAAAAGACCCGAAGTAATCTCCTCTTTTAGCTACTCGAGCCATGAATATATCCTATTTTTTTCACTTTCCTTAATTTCACCTGATATTTATTTAGTTAATTTTGCCACCCGTACCTATTAGTTTTAAATGGAAGTCCCCCAGACCGAGAATAAAAGTTGCATAAAGATTAGAATGTCAATCGTGGACAAGCCTGATAACTCTGGGGGTTGATTCTCTTGGGACGAAGGTGCAAGAAGAAGAGCAGTAGTGAGTTGTTCCACCAGTCATCGAACATTAAAACTGTTCGTGGCCCATTTGACCCATTTATTAATGAAACTCTCTTTGTAAATTCGTGGGTAGACTTGACCCCTTATTTTACGCTTTAGAAATAATAAAAGAAGCCAAAATTTGCCTTGATGCAAGTTTTCGTGATTCTTTCAATGGGTGAACTTTGCTCTAATAACAGCGAGGCCACAGCTCGGGACGCATCACTGCATTTAAAAAAAAAAGACGCGCATAATGCAGTATAGGAGAAAAAATAATTAATAGTCGGTTTTTATTTAAACTTTAAATTTTCCTCTAAACTAAATTTAAATTCTGTAAATGTTCATACATTCAATCCTGAAAAGCTTTGCTTATAGCTTCCCCCCCCAAAAAAAAGAAATGTCATTTGTGCTGGTTTGAGTTCAGGGTATTTTTTTTTCAATCTTCAACTTGGTAGCTGTTATGAAAATATTTAAATTACCCATTGTCAATGAACTGTACAAATCTACTTCCTTGTTATATTGTAAAGGTAATAGTCATACTGATCTCGGGAGTACAAGTTATTTTGTTAAGGTATTGGTTGAGGAGTTGAATTTGTTTCGATTTGTACTTCTAACATGTCAGACGTGAAATAAGGCAGAGTAGTTTCGAATGTGTTGGCGTGGCTACCTTCGCTTCCCGGACATCCGGGTTCCGGAGCGAAGCCCTGCGACTGTCCTGGAGGAGAGCGACGAAGAGGTGGCAGAGGCGGTGCATTGACGAGTGACGTTGCGAGAGTTGATGAGACAACAGAATCGTTGAAGCTGAAGTCAAATAACTCAAGTTTTATTAAATTAATTTTATTAAATTTAATTAATTTGTTAGCTGCCACTAGTTAAAGGTGACTACAGCCATGTGAGATAGGAGACTGTGTTACGAATTTTCTCTCTTGTATAATAATTTCAGGAAAAGGGTGAGTGAAGTAGGATGCGGGTTCGTAACTTACCGCCCTGCTGTTTATACATTTTATCCTTTCCAAATTCTACCTCCTCTCTTATACCTTTTTCCTTCCATTCTATGGCATTGCTACACGCTAATGTCCAGTTATTGGGCCATGATGTTATGATAAAGAATCCTTTAGGGTGACATTATTCTTTATTTTTAATGGGAAAGGATAGTGGCTACCGACTGACGCCGGTCCGTCCTGCGCAGTGGAACACATTAGTGCAAAGAGCAGGAGTGCAGCTATACCAGTTCGACGAGACGTGTGGGGAGGTGTGCATTCGACAGGAAAGTGAGGAAAGCCTTGGCAGAATGGAATAACACATCGGAGGGAGGGAGAGAGTACATTCCAGCGAAGGCTGACGATGGGCGATGAGAAAAAGCATTTGAGGCTAAAGTTCAAGGGGGCGTACGATCGACCAGAGGCATAACACAGCCACATTTGAATTGGAAGAGGCAACCAATTTGAACTTGGAGGGATTTTTCATGTAGCAGTTTAGAAGAGAATGTGAGTAAAGACGATGATCGAACGAGCGCAAGCTAGAAAGGCAGAGGATCGGTGAGAAGTGTCGTGTCTTGCGGATGTTGAAAAGACATTACGGCAAGAAAATGCCATCTTGGGTGTAGCGAAGTAGGGCTCAAGGACGTTAAAATTGTTACAAGCCTATTTAGCAATCAGAAAGTAGGGAGTTAGACTCGACGTGATTGCAGAGTTATGAAATTACTATCCTTTCCATAATTTCGCATGAACTCATAATATAGTTATTGACGGTATAATAAGGCAACCAAGGGTACTGAGTCTCCAGAGAATGGATATGACAATGGAGTTGCTCCAAGCCAAAAGAAATCTACTCTTTAGCTTGATTCGGTTAAAATGGATGTGAAGTGCCTAAAGTGTGATGTAGGGGCAATATTTAATGCTTTCGGGACTTGGGATCGTAGGTTGATAGGAAAAAGGTGTGTTTGACAACTCGTTTATAGTGAGCAACGTTGTAGTTATTGTATAGTACAGGGGTGAGTAGGTGGGTGAAGGTGAGCAGATCAGTTGATGAGGAGTTAGTTGGATGCAAAAATGAGTTCCAACTTGTTAGCTATATGCCCTTTCCTGTATATAAATGAGTCATCATTTCTTATGACGGGCGGGCGTGATAGAGTAGCTTTCCTTATAAGCAGGTGAATTGGCTTCAAATATCAAAGAGAGAGAGAGAGAAAAAAAAATTGTAAAGAGGAAACACTGGTGAAGAAAACCCACCGCATAAATGTTGATGCAGATAGTTAGAACAAAAAAGCATCGACATAAAACATGAATGGAAGCTCCACTGAGGCTGGAGGAACTGAAGACTAAAAAAAGGAAGGATCATATGTTATAGGTGAAGTAGTGCTTTCAAAATTAGCCACAAGGCAGCGTTAATTCCATTGGTCACCACTCGTGAAGTGTAATTGGAAGCAGAAGAATCTATGGGGTAGATTATTGTATAGTTACAAAAGTAAGAATAGGCAGTCCAGGGGGTAGGAAGTGTTAAGGAATCCAGCGGCTTTGATTGGCCTATTACCGCAGGGCAGGTGACATGGGCCATGGGAAGGGGGTTGCCCAAAGATGAGTAAGATGTTTTTAGAAGGATGAGATGAGGGAAAAGTAGAGACAAAAGTGATGTTGGCAACTCATGGGAGTATAGAAGTAAAGAGGAAGAAGAAATGAAAAATGGAAGGGACTCTTTTAAAGGGGAGAAGCCAGAGGAATGGTGGTGTCATGGATGGGGCATAAAACTATGTGTAGCGCATCTTCGGGCATAAGACTTTTAAGTGATTGTGATTGGTCTGGTAATCAATTATCTCTGTTACGTTCTCTTCCGTTTTGCTGCCCATCGGTAACGAGGGTGAAATGGTCTGACGATGGAGGTTGTGATTTGGTTCGAAGGAATCTGGAGCTGTGGTGTCTGAGAATATTTGGAGCTGTAATGGTTTCAGCCGTGTGCGCTAAGCCAGAAAAGGGAATAAAGTTGGAGAGGGAATGAAGCAGGAACTCCGGCGAGGAGGTAAGGAAAGCGGGAAGCACTGCACTGACAGTCGACGTGAGAAGGAAGAAAGATTAACGAAGTACACCCACGCTTAATCAGAGTAAAAGCGCATATGGTCCCATACCTTTTAGACGTTGATAAACTCAGGACAACTGAAGGATTGCACTACTCTTTAGAACAAAGGGTGGAATAGGAAAGGAGATGGCACTCTTATAGCACAGAGCCGCCTTGTGTCGTTGTGTCGCCATTGCATTTGAAGCGACGAGTACGAGATTGGCGACTGTAAGAGATGCTGAATTCGCATTTGCAAGCACCACATGTACTGTACTTGTAATAAAGCACGTAACATCTTTTCTGTGTTTGCAACAAAGTTCTATTTTGGGGACTGAAGAAGGCACTAGTAGTTAACCGGAGACCAGTGTGATGAATTGAATTGAATTGAATCCACCCCCCTACAATAGACTTTCTGGTGCAGAGGACTATTTAAATCTCGTACCCATACTTAAAGTTTTTAGCGAACAAAAGGAGCAGTAAAAATTAATGTAACCCAATCAACGCCCCACGTGGTTAGGTTATAAATGCGCGCCTCCCATGTGATGTGTTGGTCAAAAACAACCATGAAAATGAGTCGATTTCCCTTCGTCTAGGCGAATCACATTTACGAACAGGAGCAGGAGAGGCTGATGCCACCAATGAAGGCAGAATGCATACATTTATTTTTACTAACGTAAAAAGAAACCTGTGCGTTTTGGCATAAGGAAAATGCAATTCAGAACCTGTTGAAGTCCTGCGTCACCAATATGATATTGTTGATGCTAAACAAAGAGATTTACGCTCAGTGGACTTCCTTCGCAGGACAGACATGTTCCCTTATATGTTCCGAGAGGGTTACCTTCATCCTTACTGGAAATCGATGATCACGAAAGATCTCTTTCAGAATAATTGGGAGGCTTCACCTTTCACCCATGTTATGGAGGAACTTCATGATACTATGTCACCAGACGGTATCATGGACCTTTCCCAAATCAGATCTTGCCATAACAAACTGTTGTGTGCACAGGAAAGCCATCCTCCAAATAACAATTTTAGGGCGGAACAAACTATCTAACGTGGATCGAAACTTAACTCTCTATGACCCATTAGCCTGTAGGGGTGCGAAAATGTATAAGAGAAAAACTTCCTTCCAAAAGCGAGAATATAAATAGCCCATTAAATTACCAAGTCAGAACGGACTCTCCGTAGCGTGATGGCTAGAGTGCTGGCATTTAGATTCAAAGACCCGCGATCGAAACTCCCAAAGTCCACAATTTTACGAAGAAAACGGAAATCAAGGAAAACGCTTTAAGGACAACTCAAGAAGACTCAAGATAATCTGGATCGCCTCCAGAAGAAAAACGGAAATCACGGAAAACGACTTCAAGGGCTAACTCATCTCAACTCATCAAGAAGAAATCATCACGTGATCAAGAATTTGAAAGAAATCATCACATCAAGATAAATACAAGTTAATATGAAGATACATCAAGAAAAGAAAATCGAAGATCAAGAACTAAACCAGCCAACTTAAAGAAGAAGAAGGAATCTCAGCAATAAGAATACAAATGTTTCAAGGGGCAACTACAGTCAAGAAGAAATAAATAGATTCGAATATAGAAATCTCAACAAGATGAAGAATAATATTGATAAATAAGAAAAGGTTATAATAAAAAAAAGGACCCCCATTCCCATAAGCCTTCATCATCGACATTGGATTTATTCACAATGTTTCGTTCAATAGCTGCGTGAAATTAGATAGTAAATATGTAGCTAAGAAACTTTATCTGAACAATAATTTGGGAAAATTTTCATTCAAGCACCTTTATACCAGTTGCCAAATAGCGGTGGAACGTGAATGTTAATTTCTCAAAACGTGTCTGTTTATATGTGCAAAAATTTAAATAATACCAAATATTTTGTGCTAGAAAAGTTCATGCATATAAAAAAACATTTAAATATTGATATTAGATGTTGTTTAATGAAATATAATTGTATTTTTCGAATTATAGTATTTTATTCTAATATCGCTTATGTAAGACAACGGGCAGTTACTCTCAAATTTTTATTCCACAAATTATGAATCCTTCTAACTTTATAACCGCCAACCTAGGTGTCACATTGCTGAAATTCTAGGTAACACTTCAGATTTGGGGCACACGGTAGATGGCGCTGTTAGTCGGCTACAATTTTGGGCTACAGCATATCTCTTATGACGTCAGACGGTAGCGTCAGATGTGACCAATCACGACGTTATATATTTTTTGTTGTTTTGGGGATTTGTAACTTTTAGTCTATTATTTACTAAATGTCTGCGTTCTGCTCGTTTATAGTTTTTTAGAAGTTAGGTAAGGTTTCTTGATGTCATTTATTGTTTTTTGTTTTGTTTTCGTATTTTTTGTTTGCTGCGAACGATAACAGCTTCTTACTGGCAACATCGTAGCTTATAAATAGGACCCGTTTTGCAACTGTTTTTCTTTCATTATTGTGTTTTCGTGCTCCCCCTGTGCTTCTTTGTTATTCGAATTCGGCTTTAGTTTGTATAATCGCGAAAAACTTTTAGATTATCTAGAGGCGCCTAAACTAATCAAGAAACCTATAAAAGTAGCAATTGTTTGTTATTAGGTTAGGTTTTTCTGCTAGTAAAAAGCTGTTGGGGGGTGGGGGGAACCCAGTAAATTCAAGAGGATTGCTCGCTGCTCGTCGGGGACATATCACTGCAGGAGGACCACCCTGCGATGATCCTGAGTTCCAATCAATTGGAAGGGGGGGGTCTGGGGGTCGCAGTCCCCCAATATATACTCATATACAAAAGAATATAACGCTGTAATTGTTCACATCTGAAGTCATAAGAGATATATTGTAGCCCAAAATTGTAGCCGACTAACAGCGCCATCTACCGTGCGCCCCGAATCTGAAGCGTTACCGAAACTCGAGCAGTAGATTCAATTCAACCAAGTACCTCACAAGAAGTAGTTTAAAATCTCCCCTCAATACCTTCTTGTAAAAGGAGACGAGATGGAACTCCATGGCGAATAGTAGAAGAAGAAAACTCTGAAAGAGAGATGCCAGAATGGAAAGGCCAACTTCAACACCAGAGAGCGTACGAGATCCAATCAGCTACTTTAGAGACTTCTTCGATAATGATATATTGAAACACACTGTGGAACAAAGCAACTTATATGCAATCCAAAGAGATCCAAATAAGCCTTTGAACCTGGACAAAAATGAATTGGAGCAATATCTAGGAACACTATTTATTATGAGTTTGACCAAGATCACAAACACTCTCCTATATTTGGCTGCTAATTTTCCATCAGTAACATTTCTGATTTCTTTTCAAGAAATAGGTGGCAATTTGTAAAATCAAATTATCATTGCAATAACAATGAAAATATGTTACCAAGATATGATCCATTGTTCAAGGTTAAGCCTCTATTGACTCACTTACAAAGGAAATTTAAGAGTATTCCAGCACCCCTAATGATATGTGTTGATGATCAAATTGTTCCATTCAAAGGTAAAAGTCATATAAAAAATTACATCTCAAGTAAACCACACAAATGGGGTTTTAAAGTGTTTGCTTTGTATGACTCATCAGGCATTCTACGCGATTTTGAGGTATATACTGGCAAAATACTGCCATTACCAGGAGAGCCTGACCTCGGTGCCAGTTCCAATATTGTTCCTTAATTAGCAAGGACGATTCCAGAAGGCATGAACCATTTATTATATTTTGATAATTGGTTTACTTCTATACCACTGGTTACAAATTAAGCGAAAAAATACATTATTTCCTTGGAACTGTAAGAATAAATAGAGTTCCAGGAGCCTCTACTTATCTTACATCATATAAAGACTTACTGAAAAGAGGACGTGGGTCCTATAAGGAAATCGCTTCAATTATTGATGGAGTTGACTTGAGATTAGTCAAATGGGCAGACAATAGATATGTTAATCTATTGTCCGACTTCTCATCTGCTAGCCCAATGGGAACATGCAGAAGATATGACAAAAAACCGAAAAGCATTGTAGAAGTCAAGTGCCCATCAATTGTTCTCGTATATAACTCTTTCATGGGTGGTGTTGATCTTATGGATTCACTGGTAGCACTATACAAAATTTCTTTACGATCAAAGAAGTACTAACAAAAGCTGATCTTTCACTTTTAGATACAGCAGTGGTTAATTCTTGGCTTCTCTATAGAAGAGATTGCGACAGCTTCAAAGTGCGATTAAGACAAAGAATGGATATTCAACACTTCAAATTCTCCATTGTCCAATCTCTTCTTTTAGAAGGAAAGGCTCCCTCCTAGAGGATATCAAAGCCTGGCAGGTCTTCACGTTCGGTATAAACACTTCACTTGCTGAAGAAGAAAAAGGCAACAGGACAAACCCGATCCCAAACAAAAACATCAGAAAAGATGGAATGCATCATTGGCAAGAATTTGGTGAAAGCCAAAATCGTTGCAAGATGCCAGCCTGCAGCAAGAGAACATATAATCGGTGCTCAAAATGTAACGTGTACATGTGTTACACCAAAGAGAGGAATTGCTTTTTGAAATTTCATCCATGATAGATATGCAAATGTCAAAAGGAATTTTTTTTGTGCAACATAAATATAAAGGAATTTTTTTATTCAGTTACAAATGGAACTTTTTGGTTTTGTATGGTATTTTTATATCCATACATTAAAGAAATTATATACAAATGAAATAAAACACAATAAAAGTTATAAACTATACGTTTTGCTTTCTTCCTTCAAAAGATTGGTAGATATTGATGATAGCTTGAATAAAAGACAATTATTTTTTTTCAGGCCCAATGGCCTGAAAAAAAAAAAACATTTGAAAAAAGGCCAATAAGATCATATTTCAAGAGAAATATTTTTTTTATTTCTAAAAATAACTTGGGTCATAGAGGGTTAAAGTGGTATCCTCTTTCAAGGAAATGAGCTAACCTAACATCTACTAATTTCCCATCAACTTGCACACGCAGGAAGTGAGAGAAATTTAGCGAAAGCTAACCGGGCTGGAGTTAGGGGGGACACATATTCTTATTATGTCGATTTATTTATCAATATTATTCTTGCTTTACACATAGTTTCCTCGATGCACGTTGTCTTCCTCGAATCCATTTTTTTCTTCTTGTGAATTTCCTTTTTCTTAAGTTGGCCCTTCAAACATTTGTCTTCACTTTATCTTGACTTCCGTATTCTTATTGGCTGGGTTGGTCCTTAATCTTCGTTTTCTTTCTCGATGTATCTTCAGTTTTCTTCTATTTATCTCGGGGGCTGATTTCTTCGTGTTTCTTGTTGAGTTGGTCCTTCGAACGTTTTCTTTCTTGATGCGATCTTCATAATAGTTTTTGGACTGTTGAGTTTCGAACGCTGTACTGTTGGATTTAAACGCCAATACTCTAGCTTCACGACCGGCTTTAGTCCGTTTGAGTTGGTAAATTTATCGGCTATTTATATTATCGAGTTAGAAGGAATTTTTCTCTGATAGATTTTTCGCACCCCTACAGAGTATTCTCTCCTTGGCTAGCGAAAGGCAAGTACGCTAGTCATTCGCCATCTATCTGGGAAAAAATCCTCGATCATAACCTATTATAGATAGCTAATAGAAAAAGCCAAGCCTCTCTCATCCAGGTGTCGAAGCGTGGCGTCCTGGATATCGTTCAGACCAGCGGCGGTATCCGCGACAGAAGCGATAACGAAATGTAACTGTTAGCGATAACAGGCCATAAAAAGGTTCCCGACTCTAGAGGTGAAGTCAAGTCGGCGTCTTTCTTTTAGCGAAAGTGCAACGTGCTTGTAATACTGATTGAGCAAAATTTTGCCTGGAAAATGCAGAGAAAGAGGTGGCATGGGACTCCACCACAGACACAGAGTACCAGATGTTGAGATAGTCTTCCTGAATAACGGGAGAGGGTCCCTTTTAAACCTAGACCAAATATTTTTAACACACCTAAGAAAGAAGGCTTCTCCCATTAACTAAAGGCACGCATGCCCCTAAGGAAGAGCGCCGAGCCTGCTTTGAAACAGAATCTGTCTCTTGCCCGACCAAATTTACACATGGTGGGATTGCTTGAACGGCCCTTGAAGTATTGTAGTTCTTATTGGAAAATCCCTTCTCTCTGAGGGCAGTCTGACACTCAGGCTAGGACCCAATAACCGTCGAAATGTAAAACAGATACGTGCTCGAGGAATAGGTCAGGCCAGCGGCGATGAGGGAGTCGGAGAAGAACTCAACGGTCTTTTCAACCAACCTATACTTTTCAACTGATATATAGATGTCATTTATTTGCTTGCATTTGGACCACCATAC
This sequence comes from Ceratothoa steindachneri, assembly GCA_963969495.1. Lineage (NCBI taxonomy): Eukaryota > Metazoa > Arthropoda > Malacostraca > Isopoda > Cymothoidae > Ceratothoa > Ceratothoa steindachneri. Next base: position 66,126 of record CAXAKS010000256.1, on the reverse strand, counting down.
TTGATCCAAGCCCCACCAACATGTCCTCTCCTGCGGCAGGGCATTCGGGTCGGTGTCCCCTGTACTTTTGACAGGACCGACTTCTCATTGCACCATGTCCAACTTTGGACAGGAGCGAGGATCGCTTTTGTGCCACTTCTTCCAGAATGATGCCTTGGATTTACCCAGTGATGCATTCACTACCCCCTTTCTGGATTTTGCTTCATCTGAGTTAAGTGATTCAATAGAGAAAGGTGAATACCTTGTCTTCCGAAAATGGTCACGATTAAAAGAGAGGTGGCCTCGACTCTGCTCTGACTAGGGCTTGAGCCCTAAGAAACAGGACAGTACCTGGGGAGGTAGAATCTACAGAAGGCTACCGAATGAACGCGGAAGCCACTGCGTTCGTAAGCATTCAAGGTCCCAGAGTGGAGGGGCGTTTCTCGATTGAGTGGCGTATGATGTGCCTAGTTGGACAAACCACGAGATAACTACCTCTTTAGCTGTTCGATATCTAATAGGATGCACAGCTTGTGCGTTCAGGACCTCTTTTTTAACATGAGCGAGTCGAAATACTTAGGGGAAGCAGGGTGCGTGCCGTCCCAATTCACGCACTTGGGTATAGACGAAACAAATTTATCATGTACGCCTTTGGAGAAAGTGTATAGATTAAGAATAAAAAAAGATATGGTGTACTAGGTGTAAGAACGGTAGGGAGAGTATACGCGTATTAAAGGAGTAAAGAGGGAGAGGTTGACCCCTCCTCCCTCTCTCTCCCGGCTTCGATCAGAGATGAGTGGATGGAGGTTAGTTTGGCGAGTAGCCTGCGCCAAATTTGGCCCAGTTTAAGAAAAATAGTTTAGAAAGAGCTTGTGGGGTGGAGATGTCTAGAAGGAATAAAGCCACGGTAGTTTAGAATTTCTTTTGAAACTACCAGTAGCACTGGGGCCTGGAGGATCAGATCTAACAGTCTACACAGGCCCCTCTTTGCTGGGATCAGATGGACTTCCTTAAAGCAATTAGCATGAGTGCATGGGATGAGAGCAGGAGTATGTCTAATGGACGTCTGGTTTTTAAAGTCAGAACGAAATGAGTCGATCTTTTGAGCGATAAATATATTAAATTGCGTGAATGTTTCGGAGGAAGTGTATGAATATAAGGGGATTAAAAGAGGAATAAAAGTGAAGTATGGAGCAGATTTACGATGTGTGATGTGTATGAGTAATGTATTATTTAGATACCCACGTGCGAAGGGATCTGATTATGTGTGTCACAACTCCATGCTGTGTATTTTAATTTAAAAAACAGCGAAAAATACGAGATCATATTCAGATAGCATATTGGATGATATAGACAGAAAGGGTGCGTAACTCTTCTGAACTTAACTCCGTACTGCAACGAAGGCTAAGACTCCTCGTGAGATCAAACAGTGTAAGAGATATGAAGAAAGCAAGGTGTATGCTTTGGAGGCGATGTATATTACAAGAATGTGTGTATTACTGAAATTTCCCTCACATGAATAAGTTCGCACGACACCCCAGCGTTCTCTGTCAATCCACTCCCCCAAGTTTCACTTCCAGCACCTGAAATCGTTCATCTACCCCTTCTCCTATTGTCACCTACCTGTCAACGGCGCTGTCCTGAAGCTGCTTGCGGAGGGCTGTCAAGAGTTCCGTGATGGGAGTGGCGACAAGATCATGGTTGAGGAAGAGAGCAACAATCTCTGAGCACTTCTTCCGCTCCTCCTCGTCGTCAAGGAGACACCAGCGATCGGGAAGAGAGTTTTTAGCAAAACTCGCGCGGACCTAAACAAACCAAAACGCGCTTCGCTCACTTAACTTTTCTATCTCTTACATTGTGGTTTGGAGCCGCATTGAAAAAAGGATTACAATAAGATATTCCCCAGATGGTTTGATTCGGTAGTAAAAGAGTACAAAACAACATGGATCTCTTAAATTTCGTTCAATCGTTTATAGTCGAGACATTTTGACATCTGTCCCGGAGAATTTTGATACTACTGCACTTCATCGCCTCTGACCTTACAAGAAGTAAAAGGTAAACCAGAGTGATTAAAACGGTGTACGGGAAGGAAATTAGAAATAGAGAGGACATAAACAAGGGCACCATCCTTCTTATTCAAAACAGCATCCATAAGGACATAAAAAATAACATGGTTAGTGTTCCAGGGTTAACCCTGGAACACTAACCATCAGTTAACTACACACCATTACTAACCATGGGTATATCATACCCGATTTGAAAAAACATATATATATATATATATATATATTAAATGTAAAGCTTTAATGGAATAGATTTACATGAAGGCCCTTCAAACTTTGACTTAACATTAAGAAAAACTGACAATGACGTCGTTGCTCTGGGTACCTCCAACCCATGGTTAGCGTTCTAGAGCAAGATTACTGCGAAAGAGTGTCAATAGTTCTTTCGTGCTTGTGGAGGGAAATGTCAAAGAATCATTGAGAATAAAGCCATACACGCTAAATAATAATTACTGATAACTTGTTAAAATGTTTTCCATGACATTTGTTTCTGCCGTTATTCGGATCACTTTGGACGCTTTAATTTATCTAGTAAATTGCTTATCTGCTGATAACTTTCGTTTTATTGATCCAAATTTGTATAATCTTTACCCATACGTAGTGTATACTTAAAAGTTTTCGTACATCATTTTTGGAAACAATGGATTTTCTCTTGCGAAATTATGTAAGATGTAATAGAAATTCACAAGTTTTTATCTTTTGGATGCTATTGTATCATTAAGCTGCTGCTAGGGGCCTCCTTGATGTAGACACGTTTACACAGAAATGGCCGTTGGTATCCCGGACACAGATTTCTGGGGACCATTGGCCACAGACGAGCCATTGGTGCACCGACACCTGCGTTTTGTCCCTGGACGTTTCGTCAACAGATTTTACGTCGCCGAGTTGCGTAGCACGATGGTTTGGTCGTCGGCCGTTTCTTCGTCGGACATCTCGTCTCCAAACGTTTTATTTTTTATGAACTTTATTTTAGAATGTAATACATTTATTTAAAACATTTACTTAAAGTTTATTTTTCGAAAGAAAGTTAAAAGCTATGCCCATATAATCTTATAAATTTGTAGGCAATACCTTTTATGTATTGCAAGCCATCTATGTTGGAATAGTCTTTCATTATTCTTTTATTAACAATTGCATTTTTTACTATATTGTTGCATATACCAGCTAAATCCTGTTGTATTGTCAGTTCCCAATCCTTTTGTTCATTTTTCAATTTTGTAATCAGGCGAGCTAAGTTTGGATGAATGATTGATAGTCGTAATAAAAATGGGCGGTGCTAAACTAAAACAGAATTATTTATGCGATAGATTCCTGCTAAGGTCTTTTTTCTTAAATTCTACATTGATATATCAAATTGCAGGTGTCTTCGCCTTCACTTTGCAAACGTATCTCTAAGTACTCTCAAAGTATACAAGAAAGTCTCCTAAGACATGATCGCTTTCCTCGTCTAAAGAAGCCCTCTTTTCTTTAAGTTTAGAAAAGGTCTTATCATATGTTTCTTGATATTTTAATTCTACGAGTGGAACAGTATGGTTTTCTCCAAGAAGAGCATGGATGGACTATAGTTGATGTCCGGCAGGACCACTGTCAAATGTACTATTAAATGAAATCGGGGTGGTAGAAATATGAAATAATCCTAATTAAATAAATTGATTCAATTCTTACATGAAATCAGTAATGGTTTAAGGAAAATAATCCAGCTTTTAAACAAGAATATTTAATTCCAAAATAAAGTCCGCACATGAAAATAAAACCTTCGGCGACGAGATGTTAAGCGACGAAACGGCCGATGACCAGTCGTACGACGCAACTAGACGACGAAACGGTCGTGCAACGAAACGTTCGGTCACGCTCACCTTCGAGGCTTTAGTGGAAAAGATCCCACTCGTTACATGAGCCTTTTTTTTTTAGGCCTTGTATCCTTCAGCCGGTGAGGTGTATCTGTTGTTGACTTTCCCTCATAATTCGAAGAAGGAAGCACACTAGTTGCATCCCGCACAGATTTAGGGAATCATTAGGGAGTTGGGACTCCCTTATTGATAACTTTATTTTGCATGGTAGACTTAGAATTGCCAGGTTAATGGATTACCTCTATCTTTCTGAGCTTTCCTTATTCCAAGTCTAGCCATTCGGTGGAGGAACGTGGCCGTTTTGTGTTCGTAGAAGCGGTCACGAGATGAGGCTAAGAGTTCCTGATATTGGTCGGAGCAGGATTTTCTCCCTTTTGTTATCAGTCGAACCGAGGTGGTGCCTGGGGAAGGAAGAACTCGCAGAACTGTTTATATTGGGCGCGGAAGCTACCACGTTGAAAGGCGCATACTGCCTCTAGCGTCCCTAGATCACGCTCGGTCCTCAGTTTGAACGGCCATGGCTGCTTTGATTTAAGGAAGCAGGGTAGAATCCGCCACACTAAACTCACTTGGCATCGCAGGACACATCTGTATTGTGCGCAGTCTTTGAACAGTTAGCATAGATTTCTGGTTTACCTAACTTAGCACATCAACAAGTTCAATTTATATGTGCGAAGCGGTTTCCGTGGTAGCATATGGGCGGAAAAGGAGCAAATACTTTAACGCGCTACAGATGCCTACAGGCACCGAACTGAATCAGGGAGCCTAAGTCTAATGTGAAAAATAACGTCTGGATGGGTCTAAAGACCCCTCATTCTTTCCTCGACTATCGACCCTGACCACTCCCTGCTCGGCCAGCTTTTCAGTAATATCCTTAAAGGACATGTCCTCCGGTATAGACTACCCATTTTACGAAGTTTATGGTAGAGTGTGGAGCTGTCCCTTGTCGCGGGAAGAGAGCTTGTGTGGACCTTGGACTTTTCGAGCTATGTCAGAGGGGGTACCTCTTCTGGGTACCCCTGGTAGGGCTTTCCTTGTCGATTTGGTCGGAAACGAGGTTCCAGACTAAGTGCGTCATTCCTTCCTTTTTCTACTCTATCCCTCTCCTTTTTTACTTTTATCCTATCTCCCACTTATACAAAAAAAACCTACTCCTATCATGTCACTCTTTCCCTTTTTCCCCTCTATCTACATATAAGGACCTGGCAGCTACCTCATGCGTCAGAAGAGAGGCTTTGGAACCTCTATAAACAACGCCAATCGACGCTCACTGGTTGCGAGAGAATAGGACTAGAGGTGTCCTAGGCGTTGGGGTACGATGAATGGGATGAGGGTAGTGCCCTGTTAACCCCTTCTCTGGCGCGTAATTATTGACCGTTCCCAGTGCCCGTTGACGGGTGCCTCTGGTAGCATCGGTCCGAGGTGACGGCCCTTTGTTCCCATGTTGGTTGCCAGGCCAATAAAAAGCCTTGGGTGTGGCGGGATATCCATTGAACACTACTCCGAGATCCTGGCCGTTGTGAAGGGAACTAGTAGGAGTTTAGTAAGGGGCGTGCTTCGTTGTTGTTCACCTGGTGACAAATCGATGGCCCCTTCGTGGACCATCAGTGCTGCTTGGTTGGGAGCCACGGCACGCCGAGGTTTGACGACTCGGTCGGACGAACAGCAGCACATGGAGCGTGCCTTCTGAAAGATCTGAAACCTCTCCAATCGATAGGCGGGAGCGACTCACGCGGGGAGAACTCACCAACCCCCCTTTTTTATCATTGCTGGTCACGAGTTTTCAGAGAGAGAGAAAGCGCTCAAAATGACAGGCAAAAAATGACCCGTTCGTCTAAAACACAACTGTGCAACATGCCAGTTAGAAAAGTAGTGAGTTGACTTTCCGGAGGGCTGCTACTCAAAATGCAGCCCTGAAAGTATCTGCACTACTTGCATATTGACGCGAGAGGTAGAGAAATTGAAAAACCTCTATAGAGCCTCAGAGGAGAAAGCTAAAATCCTTGAAAGAAAGTTGGAGAAACTCGAAGCCCTTAACGCAGCTAAGATTCGATGCCTAGAAAAGGCGCCACCTACTAACGTGTCGGAATCCCCTGGTACCCAAGCGGAGATTCCGGCACAATCTGAGGCTAAGCTAGCTAAGGCGAGAGAAAAAGAAAAAAAGAAGAAAGGAAAAACGAAGAAACCAAAGGAAAAGAATAAAGTTGAAACAAAAGTAGAACAAAAAATAGAAGAGAAACAGATCAACAAGAAGAAAAAGATAAGAATGTGGAGAGTAAAGAGGAAAAGGGAAGGCCTCTTCCACAAGGGAAAACCACATCTTCAGAGACCAAGTGTCCGAAGGTCACCCTCATTGGTGACTCGCAAACACGGGATCTGCAGCCGCTGCTAGCGGCCCGCCTTCGCACTAGCGTGAAGGTAAGCTGCCTGTCAGGACGGGGTAACCACAACATCAGAGTAGAGGCAGAGAAAGCTCAGATTTCTGAGAATTCAGTTGTTGCTCTGATGGTGAGCGGCAACGACCTCTACCTCAGATGAGGTAAGGTTGGCCTCAGTGGTGAGACCATCCAAACGGTGATGGGAGCCGTGGATGACATAGGGCTTAAAACCTGCAAACGTGTGGTGGTTGGGATGCTTCCGAGAAGAGGTCCATCCCGAACCGCTCACGAAAGAAACGTCGCAGTGAACAGAAGGTTGGCGGATCTCTGCACGGCAGGAGTCTTCTTCGTGGACCCCTATCGTACCTTGATCGGTAGAGACGACCTCTACCAAAAGGACGGGGTACATCTCTCCTTTAAAGGGAAGGCCTTTCTCGCCAACCTAATTCAAGATGTCGTGGAACGCACCCAAAGGAGCGTTCGAAACAGAGCGAAAGCGGACGTGCGCCAGCACGCCCGTGTCACTCCTGGAACGACCTTCTCGGAGGTCGTCAAAAAGGGTGAACACGAAAACAGAGAAGCCGGAAAACGGAAGAGCGTAGGAAGTCCTACACTATGGGACTCCCTCGAAGTTCTTCTGTTCAATGCCAGGTCAATCAGGAATAAGTTTCTTGAGCTACGTGGCACGTAGTAACAGAGGAACCTGAGATGGTGGCCATAACGGAGTCGTCGATAAAAACCTCAAGCCGAGATTTTGAAGGTGAATTCACGATTCCCGGTTACCAGCTCTTTCTGAAAGATAGGCCAGACAGAGAGCGTGGCGGTGTGATGTTGTATGTCAAGGATACTCTCAACTCGACGGATTGCAACATCGTATCCGACCATGAACTACTAGGTGTTGACCTAGAGATAGGTCCTGCCAAATACAGGACCCTGGTGCTTTATAGACCTCCTGCCCAACTCGTTGAAAAGGACAGAGATCTGTACCAGCTACTAGGAGAACTTGTTAAAGACAGAGTGTGTATCGTCATGGGTGATTTCAACACACAAGTTGACTGGGAAACCAGAGAACCCTGTGGCGAGAACGCACTACTCCTGGAGTTCACGAACAACGAGTTCCTCACTCAATGGGTGAGAGAGCCAACGAGAGGAGACAATATCCTCGACTTGGTTTTCACCTCTGAGGATGACATCGTTGAGGACCTCTCTGTTGGCGAAGAGCTCGGTGGCAGTGACCACCGATTAATTAGATTTGTAGTCAAAGTCCCGAAGGCAGAGCCTGCAACTAGTAAATCGAGGAAACTCGATTTGAAAGAAGCAGACTTTGCAGTTCTTCGTGCTGAACTGACTGACGCGAGGCTAGAAGTGTGCGATGCTGTTGAAGACTCGTGGAACAGTTTCAAAACCACATTCATGAGTCTTCAATCGCGTTTCATCCCTCTGAAATGTCCCCGTCGGTCTTCTGTTCAACCAAAGTGGTTTAATCGAGAAATCGGCCAACTGCTTAGGAAGAAGAGAACTGTGTACCGGCAATCGAAGATCTCGGGTGACTTTAACGAATACCGGAGGCTAGCCAGGAGAGTAAAGTCCAGCATAAGGGCGGCTAAGTGGTCTGAGGAACTCCAGTGGCGAGACTCTGTAAAGAGAATCCCAAGGAGTTTTTTGGATATGTGAACAGCCGTAAACCAATCCGTCAAACGATTGGCCCTTTGAGAAATGAGGAGGGAGCATTAAAGCACTTAGATGCAGAAAATGCTAACCTCCTCAACGACTACTTCTCTTCAGTATTTACTGAAGAGTGTGGTCCCATCCCCCAGCCAATGGATTCCTACTCAGAGGACAAGCTGGAGGATATGGACATCACGGAGGGGGAAATAAAAAAGAAGATCAGTGACCTAATGACGAATAAGTCACCTGGCCCGGATGAGTTTCTACCTAAAGTGTTAAAAGAAGTGCGCGATCAAGTGTCACGACACCTGAGCGCAATCTTCAACATGTCAATTCAGCCCGAATGCGTTCCTAGAGACTGGCGTGAAGCGGAGGTGACTCCTATCTTCAAGAAAGGAGACCGAAGCCAACCGTCAAACTACCGACCTATCAGTCTCACTTCGATAGTCGGTAAACTCATGGAAAGCATGATGGTGGACAAAATTACGTCGTATTTAGAGTCAAACCTGCTACTGAGGAGTTTCCAGCACGGCTTCCAAAGCCAACGGTCATGCCTGACGAACTTTGTGGAATTCTTCCACTTCGTCTTCAGTGAGCACGATCGGGACAAGGCAGTGGATGTGGTGTACTTAGACTTTCAGAAAGCCTTTGATAAGGTACCACACCGCCACCTTCTCCGGAAAGTGCGAGCGCTGGGTATAGACGGAAAAGTAGCTGGTTACATCGAGAACTGGCTAAGTGGCAGGCAGCAACGGGTGGTGGTGACTGGACAGGCTTCTAAGTGGGTGCCCGTTACTAGCGGGGTGCCTCAAGGTTCTGTCCTGGGACCACTACTATTCATCATCTACGTCGACGACATGGACGGTGACATGGTTGACAAGATTTCCAAATTTGCCGACGACACCAAGATTGGTATGAACGTTGCAAAGGATGAAAATACTGCCCGCCCCAGGAAGATCTTCGGAAGATTGGGGAGTGGTCAGACACGTGGAAAATGCCTTTTAACGTGGGGAAATGCAAAGTGATGCATTTCAGCCACAGAAACCCCCAATCTCAGTATATCCTTAGGGGAACTGCTATTGAATCGAGTGACGCTGAGAAGGACTTGGGTGTTACTATCACTAGCGACCTCAAGTTCTCGAAACAGTGCATCGAGGCAGAGAAGAAAGCCCAAAGGATGTTAGGCTACATAAAGCGCCAGTTTAGATACCGTAACAAGGAGATAGTTCTTTTGTCTGTACAACTCCCTCGTTCGGCCGCACCTGGAGTATGCCGTACAATTTTGGAGTCCTTCGTTTCGAAAGGACATCGCAAGGTTGGAAGGCGTACAAGCTAGGGCAACCAAACTGATTCCCTCTATCCGACATAAAAGTTATGAGGATAGACTAGGGAAATAAGATCTGTTCTGGCTGGAAACCCGTAGACTGCGTTGTCAGCTCATCGAAGTTTTCAAAATACTTCGAGGATTCGACAATGTTGACTACCGGGATATTTTCACACTGAGTGAGAACAGAACGCGCAATCGCGGCTTCAAACTTGAACTGAAGCGTTACAACCGCAATATGTGTATAAATTTTTTTCACCTACAGTATCTGCGGTAAGTGAAACGCACTTCCAGTGGAAGTTGTCAACGGTGAATCTGTTGACCAGTTTAAGTCAAGACTAGACAAGGTCTTGAAAAGTGGCCGTTTAGGGACGCAAAACAATTGAGCAGCTATGTGCCTGCTTGATTGCTAGTCCAAAGGTACCCTCTTTGAATGGACCGTAAGGTCTCCTAGGGTACTTTCTTTCCTTGTAACTCCTTGTAATTGGCTGTCCGAAGATCACTCAATTTGGCACTATGGGTATAATTTGCCACTTTAGCCGGAAGGTCACCTCCTAGAAACGGTAAACCCTCGTTTCTCTATAGAAAAACACAGCTGGGTCCTGACACTGACGGATAATGAGTCACTAGGAAAGCTTTGCTCCCTCGGTTACATCGAGGTCAGCCGTTCACTACATCCACTCTCCATTTCGACAGGGCCCTGAGGCTGGACGGAAACGCCTTTGTTCAATTTTCGGTCTAGACGATGAAGGGCTTGCCTGTACTCGTGTTCCCACAGGAAAAAGAAAGGACTAAACTTAGGGGCAGTTTAGGTCTAGAACACCTAAGAAAGTACAAAAGAGGACGCTTGCACATTAGAAAGAGAGTCGCTTGGGTGCATCTTGCTAGGAAGGGGTAATGAGGGAACCCCCTTGCGGATGGCATAAGAGAGTGGAAACCCCAAAACCGTGATAAGTATCTATGGCAGACGCGTTGGAAGGCACATGGGTGGGGGGCCTCCCATTTAGGTAGGAAGCAGCTAGAGTGGGGCTCTCAAAATGGTAAAAGGAAGTCCGTTTACGGTAGAGAGCTGGCAGGAGAGAATCCCTAGATAATAAAGGTGTGTTTTTTTGCTATTTGACCTCAACACCAAGGTGGGGCAATAATTCAGTTTTGCTGTCTTTTGGAAATTAAAAAGACCAAAAGAAACACTCAAAATTTCCAAAGCTTGTGACCAGTATAAAAAGGAAGATGGTGGAGAGTTATATCTAGCGTCCTATGACCTCTGCCCATACATAAAATATTTTCGAATAATATTTCAATGGTTTCCTCCTTTAGTGCGTTAGTGATGGTGCTTGCACCAGACTCACGGCCACCCTGACCGGAAGTTACCCAACGGGTGGTCGTGGTCAGAGATGGTTCACTACAGGCTGCAGCTCTCAAATGAGCATCCAGAGAGGCAGGCCAGATTTAGGGAGGACGACCCGCCCCCCTTACTAAGCATTTTTCGTCCTAATAAGACGGCTGGAATCTCAAAATCTGTTATTTGGCAGACCCAGAGGCAAAGCGGGGGACTTTTTGGATCAATTTAAGACTAGCCATCTGAGGTGCCTAATCTTAAATTGATCGAAACGCAGGTGCTTTATCTTGGATTGAACGAAACGCAGGTGCATATTTCTTGAGTTGAACTAAACACAGGTGCATATTTCTTGAATTGAACGACACGCAGGTGCATATTTCTTGAATTGAACGAAACGCAGGTGCTTATTCTTGAATTGTAAATATTTGGAAGGTCTCTTACTAGATCGTAACTTACCTTAAATTTACTTCAGAAGTTCTTTTCGTTTATCGTAATTTATCTTAACTTTAGTTCAATACAGACACTGTCATGGCAGGAGCAGTGTTTCAAACAACAATTTTAACTCTACTTAACTATACTCAGGATTGTATAAGGAGTTTAATAATACAGGATTTACTCAGATGGCGGTTAACCATTCAATAAATTTTGTTGATAAAAATACTGGTGTTCACGCACAAAACGTAGTCTTATTGGAATAAGCAGAAACAAAAAAATAAAACAATGAGGTTGCAAACGAGATTTTCTACATACATATTTGTTTCAATTTATGTGGCAGGACAGGTTTTCATCAAACTCATTTCAAAGCTTATGTAATCATATAACTGAATAATATGATATTTAAATGACCCTTTTAAATATTTTTCTATTCAATAAAACTTTCCTTAGTAATTTGCAATATTTTTCGTTTCCCTTGCAAGTCACCTTGTGAGTCGTTAACAGAGCGACTTTATAAGGTGCCTTATCTTGAATTGAACGAAACGCAGGTACTTATTCTTGAATTGAGTGACTTTAGGTGCCTAATCTTAAATTGATCAGACTTTTTATTGCCATGGCAGCAAACAAGGTAAAAGAGCCCGCTCGCTATAAGAAATAAATCCTTAGGCACCCAAGACCGGGCACGGTGTAATGCTCACTCAGTCCATTTGGTTATTAGAGCATAAATCGATTATATTATAAATCGCGACCCAAATCCCAGGACCCATCAAGCCTGGCCTCTTACAATATGTGAATGTAAAAGGGCGTTGTTTATAGAGGTTCCAAAGCCTCTCTCCAGACAGGGCATGAGGTAGCTTCTCCGCTCCTTAAGTTTCCAAATGAAAATGAGAATGGGAGTTTTAAAGAAGCTCAAAGAGAGAGAGAAAGAGAGAGAGAGAGAGAGAGCGAGAGAGAGTGTGTAACAAGGAGTAACAATGAAAAGAGGTACCCTAGTAGACCTTACGATCCATTCAAAGAGGGTACCTTTGAGTGAACAATTGACCATGCGCGGTCCTCTAAAGGGTCAGATTGATGCTCCAGAAAAGCTATTTTTCAAGACTTTGTCTAGTCTCGACTTGAACTGTTCAACAGAGTTGCTGTTAACAACTTCCACTGGAATTGGGTTCCAAGTGCCACAGATGCTATATGTGAAAGATTTCCCACACATATCACGCTGGTAACGCTTCAGCTCAAGTTTGTAGCCGTGATTTCTTGTTCTGCTCTGGTTTAAGCTGGAAAATATCCCTGTAGTCTACAATATCGAAGCCTCGAAGTATTTTGAACACTTGGATAAGCTGACCACGCAGTCTCCGGGTCTCCAGAGAGAACAAGTCTAATTCCCGCAATCAATCTTCGTAACTCTTGTGTCCATAGGTGGGCGCGATAACGAAAAAATGTATCACGATAACCGATAGATCGATAACGATAACCTTATCGGCAATAATCGATAACTGAAGATAAATTTATCGCCTGATAAGGTGATAACCGATAAATCGATAAATCCAAAATTATAATACAATATTGATTATTGACTATATATAGGGTTATTTTATAATAGAATAATAATAATATTTGAATACTGTTTCTTAGTTTCTTACCTGATGAGGCTCTCCTTCATCTCCTCATAGGTTTTGAGGATCCTCATCCCAGCTCGGACCTACCTATTTCTGCCTCCAAGGCACGCGCGGCTCGCCCCTTTGATAAACTGAAACCAAAAACTGAAATTATCGATTATCAGTAGTTTGGAACCAAAAGTATCGGCGATACCGATGAATCTTTGACTGCCGGTACACTGTTCTCTTCTTCCTCAGAAGTTGACTAATTTCTCGATTAAACGACTTTGGTTGAACAGAAGACCGACGAATTTTTTTCAAAGGGATGAATCGTAATTAAAGACTCATGAACGCATTTTAGAATCTATTCCACGAATCTTCAACATCCTCGCATCAGTTAATCCAGCACGAAGACCTGCAAAGTCTGCTCTTCTCAAATCAAGTTTTCTCGATTTTCTAGTCGCAGACTCTACCTTGGTGACCTTGACAATAAATTTGACTAGTTGGTGATCACTGCCACCGAGCTCTTCACCAACAGAGAGATCCTCAATGATGTCATCCTCAAAGGTGAGTCAGGAACTGGTTGTTTGCAAACTCCAGGAGTAGTGCATTTTTGCCAGAGGGTTACAAGGAGCTACAAGGATAAGAAGTACCCTAGAAGACCTTGCGGTTCATTCAGAGAGGGTACCTTTGGACTAGCGGTCGAGCAGACACAGTTCTGCTCAATGGCTTACGTGCCCAAACAGCCAATTTTCAAGACTTTGTCCATTCTTGACTTGAACTGATCAACAGAATTGCTGTTGACAACTTCCACTGGAAGTGTGTTCAGCTACTACAGATGCTGTATGTGAAAAATCTCCCACACAGATCACGGTGGTAACGCTTCAGCTCAAGTTTATAGCCATGATTTCTAGTTTTGCCTTCACTAAGTTGGAAAACATCAGTGCAGTCTACATTGCCGAAGGCTCGAAGTACTTTCAACACTTCAATAAGCTGACCACGCAGTCTTCGAGTCTCCAACGAGAACAGATCTAATTCCCTTAATCTATCGTCGTAACTTTTGTGTCTGATAGAGGGAATCAGTTTGGTCGCCTTGGCTTGAACACGTTCCAATCTCGCGACATCCTTTCAAAACGGACTCCAAAATTATACGGCATACTCCAGGTGCGGTCGGACAAGTGAATTGTACAAACAGAGTACTATTTTCTTGTTTCGATACCCAAACTGTCGCTTTATATAGCCTAACATCCTTTGGGTTTTTTTTCTGCGTCTCTATGTATTGTTTCGAGAACTTGAGGTCACTAGTGATTGTTACACCCAAGTCCTTCTCGGTATCAGTGCGTTTGAAAGCAGTGCACTTAAGGGTATACTGAGATTGGGGGTTTTGATGGCTGATATGTATTACTTTGCATTTGTTCACGTTAAAAGGGATTTGCTGCGTGTCCGACCACCCCTCAATCTTCCGGAGATCTTCTTGTAGGCGGGCAGTGTTTCCTTCCTTTGCAACGTTCATATCAAGCTTGGTATCGTAGCAAATTTAGAAATCTTCGCAACCATGTCACTATAATGATGTAAAGTAGTGGTCTCAAGATATAACCTTGGGGTACACCGCTGGTGACGGGCACCCACTTAGAAGCTTGTCCATTCAGCACCACCTGTTGCCGTCTGCCGCTTAGCCAGCTCTATGTTTTCCCAGTCAACTCGGGTATTGCAATCATCCATAGCGATACACACACTGTCTTGAACAAGTTCACCCAGTAGCCGGTACAGATTCCTGTCCTTTACAACGAGTTTGACAGGGGGTCTGTAAGGCACCAGAGTCCTGTATCTGGCAGGACCTATATGTAGGTCAACTCCTAGGAGCTCATGATCGGATACAATATGGCAGTTCGTCGATTTGAGTTTATCCTTGACATATAACATCACACCGCCACCCTCTCTGTCTTGCCTATCTTATTAGAAGAGTTGGTAACGGGGAATTGTAAATTCACTTTCAAAATCTCGGTTTGAGATTTTTACCCACGACTCTGTTATGCCCACCATTTCAGGTTCTTCCGTCGCTACGATGCCACGAAATTTGAGAAACTTGTTTCTTAAACAGAAGAACTTTCAGGGAGTCCACAAATGTAGGACGCCATACGCTTTTCCGTTTCCCGTCTTACTTGTCTCTCTATTCTCTTTCGGTGGTGTGGTGGCACCCTTTCTAGCGACCTCCGCGAAGGTCGTTCCAGGGGTGACTTTGGCGTACTGGCACACGTCCGCCCTCTCTTGGCAGGACCGTCCTTTGAGTCCGCTTCACGACATCTTGCATCAGGTTTGAGAGTACAGCCTTTCCTTTAAAGGAAAGGTGCACCCTATACCTTTTGTAGAGATCGTTCCTACCCTAAAAAATGCGGTAGAGGGCGACAAAAAACAGCCCCTCCAGCGTACATAAATCTGCTAGTTGTCGGTTCAATGAGACGTTCCTCGAGTGAGCGATCCGGCTTGCACCTCTTCTCGGGAGCATCCCGACCACGACACGTCTGCGGGTTTTCAACCCACAGTCATCCACAGGCCCCATGACCGTCTGGAGGATCTTGCTGTAGGGCCTACCCTACCTCCTCTAAGGTAGAGGTCGTTGCCACTCACCATCAGGGCAACGACTGAACTCTCAGAAATCTGAGATTTCTCAGCCTCTACTCTTTTCTGGTGGTTCTCACGTCCTGGGAGGCAGCTTACCCTCACACTGGTGCGAAGGTGGGCCACTCGCATGGGTTGCAGATCTCTTGATTGAGAATCCTTGATAAGGATGTCTCTCGCACATTTGGCTGCAGAGGTCAGAGTCTTCCCTTTCGGAAGCGAATTCTGTTTCCTCTTTCTTCTCTATATTTTTATTCTTTTACTTTTTCTTTCTTTTTCCTATCTCTCCCTGGTTTAACTTCTGTTTCTGCTTTCTCTTCTTTTTTCTTTCCTTTCTTCCTCTTTCTCTTCTTCTTTTTGGCCCGTTGTACCAGTCCCACAACAGCTGACTCCAGCTCTGGGACGTTGGAAGGCTGGCATGGCACTGCCGATGCAGTGCTCGCTTCTTGGGCGAGGGTCTCGTCGGCGGATCCACCCACGTCGGTGGAAAATACATCGTGAGCCGACTGGACCTCTAGTCTTGAGGACAGCTCGGTTATCTTGTCCTCGAGAAGAGAAAGAGAGAGAGAGGAGGGGGAGAGAGAGAGAGATAGAGGGTGAGAGAGATGGAGAGAAAGAGGGGGGAAGGGGGGAGGAGGGGCGCACCAGTTTCTCTACTCATTGGCTCTTGTGATAACAGTTACCACCACCACCACCGTTTTCCTTTCCTAACGGGAGATAGGACCGATATGGCACATTATATCACATAAACTAAGGCCTAAGCTTTCATCGGGAAAAAAGATGGGAGGGGGAAGATAAAACTTTTAAATCCCTGAGATTAAACGGAGTCCAGGGTGCAAACCCATTCCTAAACACGATAATGACGTCATTCGAGGAATTGGCCAATCTGAAACGGTGTCGCTGAACCTAAACTGGACGACCTGCTGGGCGGAATATTGCTTAACTTCTGGTCCAAATTGAGGTGACCTGCTGGGGTGAATCTAGGTAAACTACTAATATAAATATGGGTGACATTTGCCATACACATTAGTGACCCTCAAGTCGAACCCTTGGGCCAACTTCTGATGTTCCAAATCTAGGTGACCTGCTGGGGTAAATCTATATCACCTGCTCATATAAATGTAGATGACATTTTGGTATAAATATGGGCGACCTTGGCGGTCTAAACGTGGGTGATCTCCTGTTTTTTGATGTGCTTGGCCCCTTCTACGGAGACCCCTTACCTCTTTGGCCCGGTTGACAATGATGGATGGGAGGCCCACTTCCTGAGCCACCTGAAGAGCGTGACTCGAGGACGTCCTACCTTCCACGGCTTGATACAGGTAGACCACGCGTTCACCATCCTCCATCGTTTCCATGCTCTAGAGCGAGTAAAAAAACCCCAAACATTTTATGGTTAGAAAGAGTCAACTTGAGCTAAACCCTTAAGAGACCCCGCCAGTGGGTATTATTTTTCTAATATTGAGTACTTCTGCTCTTTGTACGAACTATCTGGTAAAGTCCTAAGTATTGCTCTTTATAATTTTTTTTGTTAGTTTATTATTTCTTTTTCTCTCTGTTCTTTGTTCATTCTGTGCCTCGCCTAAATAGACGAAATGTATGGGAGGGAAGAGGTAGGTGTTAAACCTCTTGAAAAATCTCAAGAGTGAGACGAGAAATCAAGGGCAGTTAAAGACCACTGAAGGGAAAGTGATGACACATAATGAAATCGAGTGGGGCCGAACGGGTTCACATACATTTGTGGTGGACGAAGTTACCATCTCCAATGTCGTTTTAATAAATATATAAATTATACAAAACGTCAAACTTCATCTAACACATTCACCAAAACAATAGAAAGAGGCTGACTCAAATGTAATGCCGCATCTCCTGATATTGGTTGAATTCAAAAGAGCCGTGGGCGCATATGTGAGTCTTCAGCATATACAAATATACGAGAATCCGCTTGTTCAGCACTATTGTCAACGATATCCTACGAATAAGGTTTGTCTATTCTCACGGGGATTAAAATAAGGGTAACTATTTGATAAAGGTCCCAATTCTAGTCTGAAAGTAAAAAATACATTTTAATGATACATTTTTACTCGTAACCTTTTATTTAAATCTGCACTTATTTTTATGCAAATGTATAGAAGTAAAACAAAATAAAGTAGGTACTAATTTTACCAGACTTCTGTTTATGCAGATTTAAGTAAAACACATCAAATGTACTATTAAAATGTACTTTTTACTTTTACCTAGCTATCCTATCCTTACTGAACCGGTCAAAATGTACTGTCATCTTATATATATATATATATATATATATATATTAAAACAAATTATTTTTTGATACTCGTTCAATACTCCCAAATGCCCGAACACCCGTAATTTCCCTACCTATATTACATTTATATTTTTCAAACTTGTTTTCATCTATCTCGACAATAATCCCATTTCTAGCAATCTTGGGTTGATTTCTAAGCGGAAATTCACAAACTTCTGAACACATCGACTTCCAGTGAAACTACTATTAGTGAACCGATATCCAATTGCGTTTGGCATAATAACAAAATAATTAAGTTTTTCCTCTTTTGTTTTTTAAAACGTTACTTCTTGCTTTTTTTTTCATACTTTCTTTTTTTCTCAATTTTCAAATTAACAGTTTGTCAAATAGGGAACTTCGCCCCTATACATACGCCCCTTTTATAATCAACCCGTAGTATACACAATCGTAAATAAATAAAAATATTAGACCTTTTACGAATGAGTGTAGGGTGTATTCGCATGCCATGAAGATTTTCTCGGTTATTAAAATATTAAATTATATTTAGGACATAAATCTGCATTTGCACAAAAAATGGATATCAAATTTAAAGAAAGCACAAAAAAGTATTTCGAATAAGTATGGTTGGTATTGTTGTTTTCCACTGCAACTTGAATCAAATTATAACCAAACTGAAAATTTAGAACTTACAATAGTAGAGGACTGTAAGTGAGGGTATCCAAAGGACCAATCTTACAGCCCTAAAAAGAACTGTATCAATTGGTGAATTTTTCCTTCACTTTCGCCGTCGCAGAACAGAGGATCGTTTTCATCCTCGTGTAGGAGCTCGTTATATCTTACAATGGGAAGGAAACCCGCAATGCACGTAGTGATGGTTTGTGGTTAGTATAGTAATGAATATTCAACTTCACACTACATCGGGCATGACTGGGGAACGCTCTTCATCCACTCCAAGCAAGTGATTGTATCCAAGCGTGCCAGATGTAGTGTGAAGTTGAATACTCATTGCTATACTAACCGCAAACCAGCACTGCGTGCATTGCGGTTTTCCTTCCCATTGTAAGATATAACGAGCCCCTAAACGTGGGTGAAAACGGCGAAAGTGAAGGGGAAATTCACCAATTTATACAGTTCTTTTTAAGGCTGTAATAATGCTCCATTGGATAGTCACTTGCTCGACGTGGATGAAGAGCGTCCCCCAGCCCTGCTTCAAGCAGTGTGGAAGTGGCTACTCGTTGCTATAGTAACCGCAAATTAGAACTTAGCAAAGGGGTATAATGTTTGTGCGACACTTAAGACTCCATGATTCCCGGGGCAGTAACCAAGGGTAACGAAGGGAACATGAAGAGAAGACGTTGAATCAATGCCCGAATGTGTTTTCGAAAGGAGAATCGTAATGAAAGTGATAAAGTTAGTGGAAGTAAAGATTAGTAGGTCGTCTGAGTAACCCAAAGATTAGTCGTGCGTTAAGGACTACGAAGAAACAACTATCCCCAACTGCACGTTTAGCTACTTTCGTTATTGCCTATACATATTCTATGGGCTTCATACCCGGGGTTTGATATGAGGGGGTCGTTCGTTACCATGCTGCTACCCGATTCCTCCGTCTTTATTGCGGAAGAACGAAGTTCTATCAGCCACGAACATGCAGGTACCTTTTCCATTTTGACCACTTTACATTAGTGGCATATTGACTCCCTCAAGGATAGGAGGGCAATTTTATGTACTAATGGTACTACTACCTCCGAGCAACTCTGATCGGAGCCAATGGCAGACACGCCACTATGATTGCAGATTGGTCATATCAAACTCATGAATTAGTAATCTCCAGAATCACTAACCTTTACTAGAACGGTATAAATCTGGACTCACCACAAAAATTATGCGGGGTCAAAATAACTGGGTATTTTTACTCATTAGCTAACTCACTTTCCATAATATTAATTGCAATTAAAATTGATTTTCCCTAATTGCCCACCTTTTACTGAACAAGCTAATGGTAGACACTTTACTTCTCTTCATGGACAGATAAAGACTTATCCTCATCACCCTTTCTTGCTAGCTCTCTGGGGACGTCACCAGGGCATCGGAGTGAACCAGCTGTCACCATGTAGCCTTCTCCATGGCAGTCTCATGTTTTGTCTCCCACACCCCTCTTATGCACACTATTGTTAGTCTACACGAGTTTTATGATCACTATTTGATTTGACTCGTAGTAGAGCCCGGGAAGTAGCAACGGATCCATTATCGACAGGTCGTTTCAACGCATTTGCTTTGGATCAAATAACTTGATATCTTACTGCAATTAATTCCTGAATAATTTTATTTTGTTAAATAAGCCATTAAAAGGCGGGAGGTTTCCTATCCCCCTCAAAGTAATTACACGTTACCTCGTTGGTTTGAGGTCGGATCTAATTCCAGTCCTATAATGGCATATTAAAATCCCAATAAACTAGATATAATATTACACATTATAATTGAAACGAATAACTGAAATGAATACAGGCCTTGAATAGTGGGGCAGTGAAATGGTTATTTGAGATCTTCCATGAGCAAGATCGTAAATAAAGTTCAGGCAATTGCAAATGCGAATGGGATACTCCTGTTAGGTCTATGTCACGTTCAATAACCCACGTTGATATAAACCAACCCCTTCGTCACTTGCCGCCATCAACTCCTTACCCTAATTTTTAAATTACAAAGAAAAAAGGAAATTGAGGTAATCAGAGAGGCGAATAGTGAGAAAGAGGACAGGTAGAAGAAAACAAATAGAGAATAAAGATAAGAATAATAAAAAGAGGATAGGGAATAGGTATTTTTCGAACAACAAACCTTCATCATTCCTTAAGAGGCTGCATCTAAAGCTCCCTGGAAATTGAACTTAGAGCCCCTCTCCCCCAAACTAGAACCCTACACCTTCTGAGGATTACTTTGAACTCTACTAGCACCATTTTAACCCCCCTAAAACCCTTGAAAAGTTCGAGATCTCACCAATTCCCGGACAAGATGCATATCACGGAAATGACGATGTAAATTATAAAAATGGGTCGCGGTAAATATCAGGGGGCAACCCCCCCTCTCCCCAGTGACGCCTCGTTTATATGCATTATCCCTAAAGACTCGGTGCTTCTCTCCTGACGATTCCTGGGTAGGATGATGCGCCATCCAGAACTCGAACGCAGCTACTAGCAGAGCCTCTCCGTCTTCACTGCACGTCGAAGATCCGAATTCGTCGATGAGGACGAGGGATTTGTGGGTGGCACTGAGGAGTGCCACTGAAAACTGCCGAGAAGAAATGCTGATTTAGTGTACCATCCAACCATTCACCGATAATGGTACCAAATATGGGCACATACCCCCCTATAGCATGGCAGAGACCTTGGACTGGTCAATTCTTCGTCCAAATACAAATTCTTTAGTTCTTCACGGGATTGTAATACACGAGAACGAGTTCTCTATTAAACGTCTACACCCATTTAACCCTTGGGTAAAGTCACATTTAGTCGCCTTAAGCGATGTGAAGCTTACACCATATTTGTGTATCTCCTATTAGACAATAACTGGCTACTAAGGTACGAAGAGCGGTTAATAAGTTTTGCAATTCGGATATAAGGAAACGAGATATGAGGAAAAGTGTTTTATTATTTTTCAATATAACTACACTCGACTTCAATGCCCTTGCGCCACTTGTCCCTGAGGCTTCGAATTCCCGACAACCAGAAATCTCCCGACTGCTGTTCAATCCACTCCTGGACGGCGAGGTGGACAACTTCATCGTCACCAAACCGGCCTCCACGCAGTGCAGCCTTGAGCTGGCGGAAAAAAAAGTAGTCGCTAGGGGCCAGATCTAGACTGTAGGGGGGATGGTTGAGCTCCTCGAATCCGCACTCGCGCAACTCTGGCCTTGTGGACAGGGGCATTGTCGTGGAGGAGCAGGACACCGCGTGTCAACTTGCCGCGCCGCTTCTGACGGATGCAGTTCTTCAACCCAGCCAGTTCCTCGGCGTAATATTGGCCTGTGATGGTCCTTCCACGAGGCGCATAGTCCACCATCAACACTCCCTCAGAATCATAGAAGATGGTGGCCATGATCTTCCCGGCTTGAGGGTTGGGTCCGGAACTTGATGGGGGTCGGAGAGCCCCTCTGTTTCCAGGCCATGCTTTCGAGCTTGGTCTCGGGATCACAGTGATGGACCCACGTTTCATCACCTGTCACTATGTGTGACTCAAATCCCGACGGGTCTTGGTTGTACAGGAGCAGCAGCTCCTCCGAACTTTGACGACGTTGAAGTCGATCATGGGGCGTGAGGTTTCTAGGCACCTTGGTCATGGCCAAATTGTCGTGGATGATATTGATAACACTTGCATGTGATATTCCAAGTTCTTGCTCGATTTCTTCGACTTTCACCCGTCGATTTTCGAGGATCCTCCTCTCCACACGGGTGACATTGTCCTCGTTGGTCACATCTGATGGGCGTCATGGGCGGGGATCATCTTCAAGGGACTCACGAGCATGGTGGAACTCCCTATTCCAGCGAACAATGGTTGCATAGGAAGGGCCGGTGTCGGTGTACATTGCAATCATGCGTTCATGGATCTCTTGCATTCTTGCTTTCCTTGGTCAAAAATTTGATCACTGCGCGGTGCTCAACCTTCTCCATTGTTGAAAAATTTGTGACTGACGATGTGCGATCAGCTACTGCTTCTTAAATAGACGAGGCAGGAGCGTGCGGCTGCAGGTCCTAACTTGTCCTAACTTGTCCCAATACCCCCACAAACAGCCATCCCCTTTCTTCTGTTTTGCCCTACCGATTCGCAAAACTTATTGACTGCCCCTCGTAATATTTTACACTTAGCAATGTCTGAAGAAGGGAGGACAAAGGTGATAAATGTCATGTATTAAAGGAAAGAACAAAGTGAAGCGGGAGAATGTGCAAAAGATGCTCGGCAATATTTATAAAGTCAGAAATAACGAGGACATCTAACTGGGAGATTTTGAAGGATAATTAATAATGGGATGAAGTTAGTGGATGTGAAAAAGTGCGGAAGGTGCACACACCAAGTACTAGTCAGAGCTAGGGTGTTGTGGGTTGGATAGAATCCTATGGTGTGTGGACGACTCGATGCGCACATACATATGTGAAAAGAGTACATTTTACCGATGAGAAAGGACGAAGGGGGCGGGGGTGGCAAAAGTATTGAAATTAATGACAAAGCAGGTTCAAGATGTATTGCTGCTATCAATATATATGAGATATAGCAGTTGAATGCTAAGGGTAAAAGTGATGGCGAGGATGTTTTTCGCTGCAGGATGTCCCTGAAAGTGCACATCCTTGATGCCCATCTTGACAAGTTTAAAGGGAATATGTGATCATACTCAAAATAGCAAATGAATCGCTTCCATCAAGATATACTACATTTGGGGGCTTGTACAGGAAAGTGATTTACATTACAAGTTCACTTCTAACTTTTCTTTTACTTGTTTTTATATATTTATTATTTCTTGTGGAAATTTCAATAACATTTTTAATTTTAGCCCAACAATGGATGAACCTCCTCCCCCAAATTTGTCTATTTTTAGTAAATATTTCATCATACAAGCTACAAAAGCAAAGTTTAAAACAAATAATTGATATTTTCTATTGTTTTGCAATAAAAGGAGTTGGAAAATAACACTTACTGGGCAGGAACAAAAATTGTGTTACATAGTGTAATAAATACTTCACCCAGCTGGGAAATTTTATCGGATTGCGGAAGCAGTATATACCATCACATGGATCTTACAGTAAAGAATGATGTTGCCTGGTGGAAGCAACTATCTCCTCAAAATACCAACCCGGTTGAGTTCAACCATGAAAGTTGAAAGTCCAGCGGTGACAGAAGGCGTCACCACGGCAACCGTAAAAATGGCATCCAAGGGAGTAAAACTCATCTCTTCAGCTGGGACGAAGCATCCTAAATGTGCCAGATAAGCGATCACGCCCACCTTCAAGCGAAAATCAAATCTTAATCCATAGAATCCAGTCAATCCAATTCAACCCTACCGCTATTGAATCCAGTTAACTATTCATCCTTTTAAAGTAGCTATAAAATGCTCTCTTGTACACACACGGTTGTTACATAGTTCCTAGCGTCCTTTCTTTTGACGTTGGGGGGGGGGGGGGAGATTAGGTGGTAATAATCGTCCTTCAAACCTTCTGTAGTGCAAAAGTCAGTGTTGGAAGTATTTGCGAAATTTTTGATTGCAGTTTTTATCTACGTTTCTTCTTGATTTAAATTTCTACAAATTACATATCTAAGTTTCTTTCTATTTAATTTTTACCCATGTATTTTCATTTGAAGTTATACTGTTTATTGGTGCAGAAACCTATGGATTTAATTTAATAGGCAGGCAGAGTTTTAGGGTTAGTAGACAATCGGAGAAAGCAATGACTAATTACAGTGAAAATTCAACACCTTGGATTTGAGTTTAGAACAAAGAAATCTGTTTCCAGAAGAAAAGCTGTAGGCAAATTAAATCCAGTTTTCCTCGTTAGTGGCGTAATAAAAAAAAAGAAGAGGAAATGTGTTGAGTTATAACGATGACAGCGTTTGAAGGCTGTTTGTTAGTTAAGTAATCTTAACATTGTTTGAGATTTGTTTGTTAATCCGTTTGTATAGACGTTAATCTGGGTCTTGGTGAACTAAATCAGCAGATAAAAAATAATTAAATAATCGCTTTCACTATTGGGGGCTTACACCAGTTTTCCGGTGTCTCTTACCTCTGAAGGCAAACATACTGGTCTTGTAGAAAGGGGGCACTTAGGCATAGTTAGCTCGAAGGGGGATGGTGTTACTTGGGGCAAGGTGGGGTTCGATCTGCCTGCCTTGTTTAACCTTATAGCTACTCTTCCTGCTTCAGTTATCGAGTTGTCTACCAAAATTGACTCCAAGAGTCTTCCAATAGGGATGGAGGAGGGGAGCTACTTAGATTTATTTTTCATGATTCGTGTTCCTGAGCCTCGATTGCCCAGGCGCGAAGCCAGAAGACATAAACAGGACTCTCAAACGTTTGTTTGCCGGAAGAATCAACGTTTTCGCAATAACCCAAAGGTCCAGGTCGAAACAAAGAAGTTTGTGTGTGTGTGTGTGAGAATGTTTATGTGTGATGGCGGCGAGGGTTATCGTAATTTTAACACTTAGTAATTCGACTCAATTGTCTCACACTTAGTTTATTTTTGATAATTTTTTTTAAGTAATTTGGGTATCGATTTCCTCTGCTTGGAGGATTTTCCCCTTCTCATTGATGCGCTTTACTAATCCGAGGGGGAGAAGGTTTAGTTCATCATGGAATTACTTTCCAATTGAATTCAATCGATGCCTTTCTATACGTTTCGTCCGCATAGGTTCCTACCTGCCTCACGTAAGCCGTCTTTCCGCTCGCGTTAGGTCCAGTGACGAAGGTAATAGGGCTCTTGGTGACGTCACCGAGAATGTCATTGGACACGAAGGTCGGGTTACACACTTCGTACAAGGGGTGACGTCCTTCCTTCACCCAGAATTTGCCGTCGGATCCAAGAGACGGCCTCACCCAACCGAGATCTCGGGACACGCTGGCCAAAGCCAATAGCCTGGATAAAGAGAGTCAGAGATTTTTCGTTTCCTTACATCGAACATAAGTGGAAATATTTTGGATTTATATGCCTCCTCGGCTATGGTCGGCGTTATCCAAGTACTCAACAGGGATAAGGCCAAATGAAAAACACGTCATCCGAGTTGAGCAAAAATAAGTTACATCTGGTATGATCAGTCCCCGGATGGAACCCCGATTTGGGTCTAATTTACTGCGATTGCCTTATTCAGGAGCAAACCAAGCTCGGATCCCACATATTAACTTGTATGGTCGTAATGATCTTAGAGAACGCACTCACCACAAGTGTAATACGCGTTAAGCAAGACAAATAAAATGAAAAGAAATAAATATTGAATGAATAGTGAAAAGAGGGTTTCAACCCTGTTCAATCGAACATGACCGGATGGGTTCTCCTTTTCAATTCAGAAAAACAAGCAAACTCGTATAACTAATAAGGGTATTTTCAACAAAGAATGAAAAGGGGGGGGGGAGATAAATAGATAAAAATAAAAACAAGAGGTGAGAAAGCTAATTGATAAAGTATAATTGTGTGTTAGGGACAAAAGGGTTTGTGGATAGATAGGGAAAATAGGCAAGTGGTGAGAAAAGAAAGTAGTGTGTAAGATTTGCAGAGATGCTAGAGCCTAGTGATCAGGCCTATCGCTTTCAAATTGTTTATTTTGTTTATGTTTTTCTCTCTTGTTTTCAAGGAGTTACAAGGAAAGAGAGTACCCTAGGAGACCTTACGGTCCATTCAAAGAGGGTACCTTTGGACTAGCAATCGAGCAGGCACATAGCTGCTCAATTGTTTTGCGTCCCTAAACGGCCACTTTTCAAGACCTTGTCTAGTCTTGACTTGAACTGGTCAACAGATTCACCGTTGACAACTTCCACTGGAAGTGCGTTCCACTTACCGCAGATACTGTAGGTGAAAAAATTTATACACATATTGCGGTTGTAACGCTTCAGTTCAAGTTTGAAGCCGCGATTGCGCGTTCTGTTCTCACTCAGTGTGAAAATATCCCGGTAGTCAACATTGTCGAACCCTCGAAGTATTTTGAAAACTTCGATGAGCTGACCACGCAGTCTACGGGTTTCCAGCGAGAACAGATCTAATTCCATTAGCCTATCCTCATAACTTTTATGTCGGATAGAGGGAATCAGTTTGGTTGCCCTAGCTTGTACGCCTTCCAACCTTGCGATGTCCTTTTGAAACGAAGGACTCCAAAATTGTACGGCATACTCCAGGTGCGGCCGAACGAGGGAGTTGTACAGACAAAGTACTATCTCCTTGTTACGGTATCCAAACTGGCGCTTTATGTAGCCTAACATCCTTTGGGCTTTCTTCTCTGCCTCGATGCACTGTTTCGAGAACTTGAGGTCGCTAGTGATAGTAACACCCAAGTCCTTCTCAGTGTCACTCGATTCAAGAGCAGTGCCCTTAAGGATATAATGAGATTGGGGGTTCCTGTGGCCGATATGCATTACTTTGCATTTGTTCACGTTAAAAGGCATTTGCCACGTGTCCGACCACTTCCCAAATTTCCCAAGATCTTCCTGCAGGCGGGTAGTATTTCCATCCTTTGCAACGTTCATACCAAGCTTGGTATCGTCGGCAAATTCAGAAATCTTGGCAACCATGTCACCGTCCATGTCGTTGACGTAGATGATGAATAGTAGTGGTCCCAGGGCAGAACCTTGAGGCACCCCGCTAGTAACGGGCACCCACTCAGAAGCCTGTCCATTCAACACCACCCGTTGCCGTCTGCCACTTAGCCAGTTCTCGATCCAGCCAGCTACTTTTCCGCCTATGCCAAGCGCTCGCACTTTCCGGAGAAGGCGGCGGTGTGGTACCTTATCAAAGGCTTTCTGAAAGTCTAAGTAAACCACATCCACTGCCTTGTCCCGATCGTGCTCACTGAAGACGAAGTGGAAGAATTCCACAAGGTTCGTCAGGCATGACCGTTGCCTTCGGAAGCCGTGCTGGGAACTCCTCAGTAGCAAGTTTGACTTTTCGTTAGAGTTTATATTGTCATGACGTTCAAACAATTTGTCTTATCTATAATTAATGTTCTTTGGTATGTAGTGTGCATTTGCCGTTGTTTTTATAAATTATTTCTACTTTAAGTGTTGTGCTTAGTTTCTTTGTTATTGTGTCTATGTAGTGTGTATATTTTTGTGCTTTTTGTTTCTTCTTTTTTCTGAAGTCCTGATCGTGGTTATTAAGTCTCTTTCGGTGCTTTCATAGTCCGTAATCGGTGGGTTTCCTTATTCTTGGTATAGTAGTCTTTGTTGGTTTGATTTTGTCGTAATTTGGATCAAAAAACAATCCTTTTCATGCGTAGAACGGCGCTTCGTTTCCGCCAGCTAATAGGCTAGCGGAGCTCGGAAATCTGGCACGACTTAAAGCTCTTCTGTTACGGTTAATCATTTTAATGATTTCGTCATTCAATTCCTGACTAACCAGCTCCTGTATATTCCTTGTCCGTTCTGCGATGACGATGATAATCGGACCTAGCCTCACCTCCCGATGCAGTTCTTCTCGCCTGTGTGTACCCGTGATTAGGTACACGCATTTGTTCTGCACGGCTTGTAGTTTCCTCTTTTGTGCATTCGAGACACAAGAGAGGGCAGAAGCGGGATGCAGCAACGTAGATCTTACAAGTGCACTCTAGATCTTTCTTTTGTTGCTTTCGCGGAGATTTCTGAACCTATACAGAGTTCTGACTGCAGCTGAAGCCTTGGAAATTCTATCTTCGACATGCTTCCTGTACCTGGTTGAGGTAGTCCTCATTCCGAGTACATTGCACTCCTTGGTGTATGGATAGCGTGTACCCCCCACCCTGACATCTGCTAGTAGCCTCATACCGATGGGGACTACTTTGAACTTTTCGTGGTTCGTTCGAATTTTACATTGTTCCTCATAGATGTTTAGTCTTTCAATTTCTGCTGTTGTCATACGAGCTTGCATAGGCGCGTTCTTGCATGGACAAGTGATTATCTGGCTGAAATCATCGGCGAAGTGAACGTTGAGGCTAGAGAGGTTAACAGGGGCCGAAACATCTGCGGTGTAAATCGAGTAGAGAGTAGGGGACAAGACACCTGCGAAGGCCTGCAGTGATCGAAAACTTCGGTCCGTCCGTAGACCCTACACTGACGTACGCCGCTCTCTCCATGACATAGTCACAGAAAGTTCTTTCTAAGTTTTCACTTAGGCCCAGCCGTAAGATCTTATACTGCATTCCCCTCTGTCACACCTTATGAAGCGCCTTTGACACATCCCGACAAACAATGTCACATAACTCCTACCCCGTTTTGCTAGGGCTAGCTTTTCCATGATGACATTTATTGCCATCTCTGTACTTCACTTTTTTTTCTAAACCCGAATTGATATGGGTTGTAGAGGGAGTTCTCTTCCAGATGGGACACCAGCCTTAGATTGAGGATCTTCTCGAAAAGCTTCCCGCCAAATTCCAGGAGTGAAATCGGGCGGTAGTTCTCCTTCAACCTTGGGTCTTTCCCATGCTTCGACAAGAAGATAATTTTTGCTTTTTTGTAAGCATCTGCGAAGTATTCCGTGTTTAGACATGCTTTGAATATTCTTCTTATTCCTTCGATGATATTAGCCTGTGCCTTCTCGAAGTTCAATTTTGTAAGTCATGATTGTCCTGGGGCTTTCAGTCGGAATGAGCAGAGACGCCGAGTAGCTCTTCTTCTGCAATCTCGGCTTCTCCGTCGCGCTGTCTGTCCACTTGGTGGTGATGGTGCGTTCTATGTATTTGTTCGTTTAGCTCGTCTATAATGTTGCTTCCGAACTCTATGTCGTAGTCTTCGTTTTCTTCTTCAGTTATACTGAAGACTCTTTCCCAATAACTTCGGAATATGTCATCGATGTTTTCCTCTTCTGTCTCTATGTTTCCGTCTTCTTTTAATAGCTCAATTTTCTCTTTCTTCCTAATCGATCCTTTGAGGCGCCTGATTTTATTACAGAATTCTTTGAGCGATGCTTCGTGATCGATACCATCGATCGCATCGTCTCATCGCCTCCATTGTTGTTCAAGGATCAACTGGTTCAGTTCTTTCTTTATTTGCTTGCTTCTTTGGATTGAGTCGTATTATGAATTCCTGATGTTAATTTCATACAGTATTCTCAGTTCACGGTAGAGTTCCTTCATGTATTCAGTTCATCTGTAAGATGAGATGGACTTATACCGGCTTTTAGGGATACAAGCATTATCCGCATTGATAAGATGGTTATTGCGATCTTCGAGTGCCTCAACGATCTCCTCGAGGATTGCCTCCACCAAGTTGGGCGGATGGTATCCCTCGAGGAGACGCGAGTACCGTTCCCAGTCTGCTCTCCTATAGCCCATTCTGACTGCGGCTGGGACTTGTATAGAGTTCCTGTTGATACTAAGCAGGATCCCTATATGGTCACTACATGGAATCTGGATTGGTTCCATGTAGTAGTTAAACTGCAGCTGTCAATTAGCCAAACATATGTCCGGCTCTGTGGCACACCCTCTTCTGACGAAGGTGGGGAAGTCGGGGCCTATCCGATGAACAATATTTTGTCCAGCAGAATCCCAGAGCTTCTTCCTATTCAATTGTGCCTCCTGTAGCCGGGCTCCTGGCATCTGGCGTTTAGGTTCCCCATTAGTATAGTGGGGGGCTCTCCTGCCAAATAGGCAAGTGAGAGAGTGTGTAGATAAAACATCTCTCCTTGGTGGCTGGTAAAGGGCGGCAAGAACCAACTTACCTAAGTCGAGCTCGACCTCAATGGCGAAATAAGATTCTTCTAGGTTTCTTATTTGCTTGTATAGTTTGTGACCAACACGTCGTAATTCCAGATCTTCATTTCGGAATTACGAGTGTCAACCCCGTGTTCTGAAATCAGTATGATGTCTGCATCAATCTCTCTAAATGCGTTTCCATAGAGTGTCCTTTTAGTCGTCCATCCGTTGGTGTTAACTTCCAGTATCTTTAGTGAGTTCCAATGCATGGTGGAATGATTTTATCCGTGCTTCTTCTTGTTCTTCTACCTTTTGGCCTGCGTGGCAGCTTTACTGTGCTTAGGCCTTTTGCTCTTCGGCGGAGGACTTGGAGTTTTGGACTTGCTCTTCGTCGCTCGTGTACGATTGCATGGGCCTTCGTCACTATCTGAAGAGGTAGGTCCTTCATCATCTTCTCGCTCTTGTTCTTCTACCTGCTCGCCATCTTCGTCTTCCTCAGATTCTTCCGATGGGGACCTTCGACTATAGCCTCCAATCCAGACTTAACGTTGGAGTTAGTACTAATGACAGATTCCTTGAATACCTTGGAGCACTCGGGGTCCGCAGGCACGATGATTGAAGGTAGTTTATTCGCCTTTAGCAAAGCATTCAGTACCTGATTGTAACAACCAGGTTTAACTGCGTTAGCCACATTTGCGTGAGTAATGCAGATAAGAATCTTTACGCTAAGATCTCTTGAGATGTCTAATTGCGTCAGCGTCGTTCGCGTCCCTTCGTTTTTCTTCGCTGCGCTCACGTATGTTTACTCTTTCGTTTTCTTCTCTTTCTCTTCTTTCCTTTTGATAATTTCCCGGCGCTTCGGGTAGTTCAAAGCCATGGTTCGATGATCTCTCAAGCAGTTTAGTTGCTTTTTCTTTGTGTTCTCACACTTGTCATGTATATGGCCTTCTGCGGCGCATTCGCTGCACCACAGCTTATCTTTATTCAGACAGCTCGTAGTGGTGTGCGATTTCAGCTTGTAGCATACAAAGCACATTTGTATACTACTCTGAATTTCTCCTGTTGGATATTCTTCCCTTGTATCCTCATGATGAAACGCAGGAGCCCGTCCGTCGTTGATTAACGTGCCATGTCGGTGGTCGAGAAGGTAATCTTGAACACGTGAGTGTGTTCGCGGAATTTAATGACTTCGAGAACTTTAGCCCATTGATTACTGCTCATTATCTCTTCTTTAAGGTCTTCCACCGAATTCTCGCCCACCCAACTCTCCACTTTGCGGCAAATCACGCTTCAGTTTGTTGCCACTTGAGGTGGGGAGGCGGTCTTAGCTTCGAGTCCAATGGCCTTGAGTATTTTAGCTCCTTCTTCCGATAGGAGCCAC
Source organism: Ceratothoa steindachneri (assembly GCA_963969495.1). NCBI lineage: Eukaryota > Metazoa > Arthropoda > Malacostraca > Isopoda > Cymothoidae > Ceratothoa > Ceratothoa steindachneri. The sequence goes on along the minus strand of CAXAKS010000256.1, from coordinate 34,887 downwards.
TCTACATCCTTTGTTTCGGCGCAGATTGCGATGAACCCAGACGAAACTTCGATAAGTTTAACTAGGGCAACCTTTAGTTTGAGGTAGAGGGTCTCGCAAAGTTTCCGTTTCTCGGGGGCCTTCAGTCCTGAGGGGAACCCTCTTAGTGAGGGTCTCCATGGTCTTCGACATCCTTCTACTAGTGTTAGTTAGTTAGTTAGTCAGCGCAAATCTTTCCATGATACTGGTAGGATCCCCGATCGAATAATGAATTTTTTTTATGTAAGGTCAGTATGACAATCGCTGGTCGGCCCGAGGGCCCCAGGAGCTGGTCCTATTTTCGGGAGAGGTGCCAGGAAGTATTATGTTTTGACACTAAACAGCATTCAGGTGGAAGCCTTCGTCACATCGGAGGAGAGGGACCTGTTTCACGTCAGAGGCACGTGGATATAGATCCATCGGCAGAATTCCTTGGAACAGAGAGTGTGTGTGTGTGTGTGTGTGTTGTGCCATGAAGGCGGGAGAGGAAAGAGAGTGTTGTTGTGGTTGGCTATGTGTGAGGTGGGAAGTGTAAGATCTACCCACCAGATAACGGGGTGAGCATAGCGCGTCCACCAATCGGTAGCCAGATCTCTACGTGCGCTGACGTTTGTGTCCGCTCATGCTGAGATTCAGAATCGAACCCGGTACCGCGGTGTTGGAAGGCCAATGCCATATCCACTTGGCTAGAATGAGCTCTGTCCTCTTGTATTAATTTTATTTCTGAAAACAAAGATTAATTATTGTGTTTTGGGTGTATAAAAAAGTGGTGGGTAGGTAAAAGTGGTAACAGTTAATGTAGGCGAGTACGAAAACGTGAGAAGAGCGCTCCTGACATTTTCCAGTTGGTCCCCCGCTCAGGTGCTGCCAGGATAGTGGGTGAGGAATCTCGAGTGGGGACCTCAAGAGGAATGAATCATGGTGGACCTGATGGCAATAGCGGCCGAATCAACGACCGCTAAAGTTTTGCCGTCTCCTATCGGCTAAATGCGCCATAACCACATCCAACTACATAGAGACGGGTGTTACTTCCCTCTATGATGCTGGCCGGATCCCCCGGGCGATGAGGATCTCTTCTCCGTCCGGAACTCGCACAGTTATGCCCCAGTTTCGAGAAAATTTCTGACATGCTTCCGCTGTGGGCTAGTCGTCAAACCAGTTTTCACATAAGCCCTTAATTATGTCAGTCCAAGTGGCCGGCATAGTTAAGACGAAATCAATGAATAGGAGACACTCGAGCAGGTTCAGACGCAGGAGGATTAACGGGAGCAGTGAGGTGCTTAAGCCCTCATTGAATTATGAATCCACGGTAAAAATAAATGGTATTATTTTTCTGAAGGGTGAAGCAAAATTCACGAAGAGACTTCCAGAATAGGCTCTTTTCTATGTAGACGGTGCTCAAAGTCCGTTCCTAAGTAAGTAAAAATGCTTTATCCGTAAGGTAATCAGCAGTGCGTAGAAATAGAATATACGTCCGTCTATATGACGTGACGAAGCCTGCAATAACAAACCTTAAATAAAGAGGCTGATAAGACGTAGGAACATTTCTATACAAAGAACAGAAGTAAAGATGAACAAAGAGGTTCAAAAGTAAGAATTTGTGAGCTTAATATTCCCTTCTTCCTTTCTGGGAGATAATTGACTGGCTTGAATCACTTGGGATAACCACACCCAACTCAACTCGGTAAAGGAGGAAAATGAAACTAAAGATAGGAAAAAACGCGTTTAAAACTGGCTTTTGCCAAGATTAAGACAAATTCATTAAAAAATGAATATATACGGCAACTAACTCTCCATCACCTTTCACCTCATCTTAATCATCATCATTTTCTCGCAGGCCTCGCTAATGCAGATGACTACCTAAGAACACCCCCCCCCCGCCCCCCGCGCTATCCCAACCGCACTATGGAAACAAAATCGCAACTCATGGCCTCGTTCCAACTGTGTCACTCTTTAGAGAAGTTAGAATTTGGAGCATTGTAGTAAGCAGGTTTGAGGCTTAGCCTACAGTAGATAACGAAATCAAGAGGCCTACCGGCTATCGGATGGGCTGCAACCTCCACCTTACCAGTGGATGCAGCCGTGATATTCAAATCCTTAGGGGATTGCGTTGTCAATAAGTCCGTGATGATTCAGCCCCCGAGAGGAGCCCACCCGGAGAACCCTACGCAATCATCCATCATCGCCATCCTTCACCATAATCCTTTCATATCCCCAAGGCGACACCCTTCCAGGGGGGCGGACGGTTTTGGCCTGCAGGGAAAATGGAGTACCACCACCACTAGTACAAAATAATAACACAATACACAACACCACATAACTTTAAGGAGCTACAGGAGATGTCCTTCAAATCTAGATCTTCCCAAAGGCAAAAGAAACAATAGAAACCTTAGCAGAAGGCAAGGCTTAAAAACAGAAGAAAAATCGAAACAGTCCAAGAGGCCCGATTCTACTGCAAGCCATTAAAGAGAGGCAGGGGAAGAAAGAAAAAAACGAAAAATTCCTCCTTCTCGGAACCAGACAGCTCGAAGAACGAATGACGGACTACAGCTAGTGGCACAAAACCAAAGAGAAATAAGAAGTGCATGAAAGATGATCCCGGTATGACGGTGAGGAATTAGCTCTGATTCTCCAAGACACACTCCAATGAATTAGAACCCCAAAAAAACAAATGGACCTTCACAGCACCGAAAAACGAAACCAAGATAGCGGGAGCACTCTACGCAGAAAAAGTAAGACTGAATTGAATTACGACTCCTGCATGACACCATAATCACCGACTTCAAGGAAATTAAAAACGGAAGGGTTAAAGCTTATAAACAATAAGCAGAACATACCAGAAATTGCACAGTACACTAAAATGGCGAACAGAAAAAAACGCATTCAAAATACTTGCACAAAACGTAAATGAATGGATGGGGAAAGCAAGTGCATATGGCAACATATTCAGAAAGGCTGATCTCGATATCATCTTCATCACGGAACATGCTGTTGACATAGAGATCAGCAGGGTCAAAGTCCCAAACTATCACACCATATCGAAGAATCTCACTCAAGGAATCTAACATTAAAAAGGCTACAAGAGCAGTATGAGTCCTTCATCGCCATCAAAATTAAACTCTGTTACAGCAGCATACCAACCCAAGAGCCGACCATATTTGATATTCACCAACTTCCTCAACCTAGCTGGGCACAGTAAAACAATATTCATAGGAGGTGTCCTGAAAGCTAGATAGAGAGCCGCAGGTTACACCACCACGAACGAAAGAGGTAGGAACCTAAAGCTAGGCATAAACCGGAAAAGACTCCAGAGGTTTGGACCTGAATTCTCCACCTATCAAACAGACAGATCCGCGACGATCCCCAGACATAATTTTAACATAGTCAACTTCCCCTTCAATCTTCGGTGTGTACCAGGCCATATGGTCCCGAGCGATAACATTTCTATAATGACAACCATTTCTCTTGTGCCCATGGTGCTCCCGATTACTCCTAGTAAATGATTCTCAATAGCAAACTGTGACCTGTATACACAAATGCTAGGCAGCTACGAACCAGTCGACTGAAGCGAAGTAATTCTCGAAGAAATAGACAAGGAGGCAGAAAGAATCATCCACCTACTCACAAAAATGGATGAGAGATGTATACCCTACATCTCTCACAATATCCTTCCGCAACCAAGGTGGATAGAAGAGATAATATATTGCTCGGAAATAGGGAGACATCTATGAAGAGTTCAGACTAACCGGCCCCAACTGAGACCAAACAAGAAGTTTAGGCCAGCTAAGGGAGGGACTAAAATCAGTTATGAGCGGCAATATAGGATTGCATAATCGAAAAGCTCGCCTCAGAAGAAAACCTTCAGAAATTCTGGAAGAAGGTAAGGAGTACGCCACTAAGAGAAAATAAGACTCTCAAAGCGCCGAACTACTGGAAGAATCAGAGGTACTTGAGGAGAGATTCAAAGGGTACTGGAAACACGCCTTCTCAATTACACCCGAGGAAAACGAGGACTTTGACCAGGAATTCAAAGGCCAAGTAATTGACGAGCTAAACTAAATCATTCACCGCACGCAACTGAGTCTACTAGGCTGATCAGGGATCACCGAAAACCATCTGGTGAAGGTCCCACAACAAGGGTTCCAGGGTATTATCAACGTGATGAACGCCGCTCTGAATACCAGTTACTTCTCCGACGGATTCAAAATGGCATACATCATTTTTATCCCGAGAGGAAATAAGCCGCCGGACCAGCTAATTAATTACACGAATATCTCTCTCTCTCTCTTGAAGATAATCGGCAAAATTCTAGAAACTATCTTAGCCAACAGGCTACAGATATACTCGTAACCCACAGCAATATACAATTCAGTAAGAGGCACGGGACAGACATCGCACTCGCTGTTCTAATCGAAAAGATCCCGCATTGCCGAGTGGATGGGAAGTATGTACATCGATATTGTACTCCAGAACTTTGAATACTTTTTACTTCACACACGTAAACCTCTTAAAAGATAAAAAAACGGGTGTAACACAACTTTTACAAAAACATATATATATATATATATATATATATATACATATATATATATATATATGCATTTAAAGGCCCAAAGAAATGAAAATTGGCATCACGACACTAAGGAAGACGACCATTGAAAGCTTAAGAAAGAAAATGTGAGATATAGAGACGGAGAAAAAAGGGAAAACTAATTTTAACCTTTATATGAAAATAAATAAAGGAGTAGGATTCGAACCTGTGTCCTCAAGCGTACATCGCTATTGTGATCATGACGCTCATCGACTGAACCACCATCCTCAGTCGATGAGCGTCGTGGTCACAATAGCGATGTACGCTTGAAGACACAGGTTCGAATCCTACTTCTTTATTGATTTTGATATAAAGGTTAAAATTAGTTTTCCCGATTTTCTCCGTCTCTATATCTCATATTTTCTTTCATAAGCTTTCAATGGTCGTCTTCCTTAGTTTCGTGATGCCAATTTTCCTTTCTTTGGGCCTTTAAATGCATTCATTATATCACGTGTCATGTGATTTAAGTTATATATATATATATATATATATATATATATATATATATATATATATATATGTGTGGGGAGGGGGGGTGTATGTTTGTAAAAAGAGTCTGCAAATTACTCGTATGCACGAAAAGAAATGCTTGAATGAAAAAACGAGTAATGAAAATATGCACTAAAATATGTATAACATGCACGAAATTGTATGAAATCAGGAAAATTAAAAAGGATCAATACAGACTATGTACATAAAAGCGTTGCCCTCATCGCCAGGGCAAAACTTTCTAAAAACTCTTACTTTCAACCCACTTTCAAATTTCTTATCTACCACAACAATCTTTCCCATCATATTTCATCGAAGAAGAAGGGAGGTAATTTGAAAATCACATAACTATCATGGTACCAAAAGGAAACCCAAAACCTATTCGAGTCCTTGAACTTCCTTGTATTTATCTCCCTATCTTTTCGATTGCACTCTATCCCGAACCAATTGGTGTACATTCAGACATCCCCGATTTTATTCTATGTACATCTACCTTTCCGAATCTCGTCACCACTTCTTCCTCTGCCTATCCTTTCCTTCGGACTTCCTCCAACTATCTACCCAGAAGGCTTCCTTCAGCAAAATTTGGCTCTTCTGTAGAAACTAGAGGCCCTTACACGTCAATGAGGAAGACCTTGGACACCAGGTGGACAAATGCGTGCGCCTGCTGGAGGATGACTTCGACAAGGCGCATCATGATGCTGGTCTCCTGATTGGCAATGTCCACTTGAAGGTCGCCCATCTCTAAATCCATTTCTGCGGGGTACCGAAGGGAACTGATCAACAAAGACGGATTCCCATTTGGGAACCTGGGAAGCGGGATGAAACGCTATTATAAACGACTTTTGAGACGTCACTTGATGCTCTCTAAGAGATAGAATCAAGAGTACATATTTTGCAATTTACCAGCAACAAGTTCGCAAATAAGTGTGCAAAACCCCATCAAAATTATGACCTTGGGGGCTGCTTAAAGGTCGTACCCATAAAATGGGATTAGAGCTAAAAAATACAATAAGGATGACCTCATATTTTATCTAGAAAACTAGTACTGAATCGGCCAGCAGATCATATGTGAACCTTGGGTAAATAAGAAAGGTGAAGAGAGGAAAAAACCCCGAAGCATTTAGTTTTGTAATCATAACCAAGCCTAAAATAATTTACAACTTCATGTAAGACCCCAAAACGGGATAGCCTTTGTTCCCTTTGTTTTTCTGCGCAACTACTATCCCCTCATGCCCCTCTTTCTTTTTTCTTTCCTAATGGAACCGGAGAAAACATCATATCTACCTCGATCCTATCACACTTTTTTGCACCTTTGCTTCCTTTACTCTTGTCCTCAATTCTCACATGCCGCATTTTAAACAAACTTAGGTGTCAATGAGTACAAAGGTTGGTTCCTCATTTGGGCAGACATAAAAAAAGCTTTCCTATTGTGACTAAACCACAAAATCAAAGCTCGATTCCATGCGGTTTGGGATCTTTTCGAAGTCTTTCATTGACCCTTCGCAATAAAGCCGAAGTACTAAGAACACGGGTTTAACTGATGAAGTAGAAAGATGTGCTGGCGAACCTTGATTTCGATATCGATCTTTTTGAGTTGCGTTTCTAACACATCTTTCAAAATTACAGGTTGTACAAAAGAATCGAAACGCGCATGAGATTTTCTCGACTTCGACGAATCTTGTGGTGGATTCAAATTTGGGGTTTTTCGTTGTTTCATCATCCCCTTAGTAAAACGTATATAGGCACTCTGTCCTACGGATGGATGACAGGCGTCTAAAGCCTTGGAGAGAGGATAGTTGTTAAACTAAATATGAGATGCAACCAACAAGGAGATTTTTACTTATGAAGCAAGGATGAGCAGAAGAGAGATGAAAATGGCGGAGAGGTAAATAGTAAGAACAGAAATATTAAAAAAAGTTAAAGATAAGAAAGACGAGTAAAAAACAAAACAATACCTTTAGTGCCACCAGTTTACAGAGAACAAAGTCATAAACACCCATTCCCACAGGAGGCAGTACTCACGTGAACAGAGAGCACTTTTGAACAAGACCATATCTCGGGTGCTGAACATAAACTGGAGCCCTGGTATGCTGTAGTTTTCGGTAGCGAAACTGGCAGTATGGTTGGCACTGACACTCGTCGAGAGATAGGAGTCGAGGGCGGGATGAGGAATTCCCAGGAGGTATCCGATGTGGGGCAAGTATATAACGCAGCAGGAGTCAATATCCGGGGGGAGCTTAGATAGCTCCATCTCCCCGACCTTGTTCATCACCTCTCCGAGGGCGCTCAGCTTCCTCTTTTCTACCCACACGGGTGGGGGTTGATCATGGAAGAAATGGCTTCATTTATTTACCCTCAGGATGGAAGTTGCACGTCCCCTCCCCCTTACCTCCACCCCCTGCAAATTCTTAAGCCTTCTTCACAGGATTCCGGTGTCCTACGCCCGGGACAGCACAGAGGTGGGGGCGGGGAGGCTCAAAGCTGTCCCTGTAATCCAATTTATTATCCCGCTCATCCACCGGAATCCGGCAGAAAACCAGGGAATTGCCCCTCCAAGAAGAGCTCCTCCCTGACCATGACTTCGATTTGCGGCTCCAATGGGATAAATCCATTTGAAGTCCCTCGAAAATCACCAACATTAACTGAGGGGTCTCCGTCCCATGAGTAACTAGGTTGCTCCCGCCATCTGGAAAGATTGCTTGCCCTCCCAGCCCTAGCGCCCGCTGGTTGTTCTGGGACGTCACGCCCTCTCCCGTTATAATACACCCCACGCAGTCTCTTCTTCAAACTACTCGGGCTAAATATCTTTACGAACCTCCAATGACCGATTTTTGGAGAGAGGTGCCTTTTTTATATTTAAAGAATAAAACAAGCCCCCTCCCCTTCGAATTATAAAAATCCCAACTACTGGTTCGGGTTTAGAAACAAACCAAACTAAATCGTACAAGTACCTCGGGGTTGCGCTTGAACCCACAGAATCTTGTGTTATTTGTATCAATGGTTCTGATTAGTTAGGATGGTTCTCAGATCGAGCGGGGTAAATGAAACATCGACCTTGCCACCGGGAGGGCATTTCCCAAACTCTCCATGTTTCAAAGGGTCCTATACCCTGTGGGATCTAGCATGATCTTTTTCCATTTTTATCGATTTAAAAAACAAAACAATGAGGGCATCTCCACCAGGAATATTTAAAAAAAAAGAGTTGAATAAAGAAATTGTGAAAGTTAGGGAAAGTCAAACTTTGCTCTAGTTCCCTAACTTGAGTGGACCTGGAACGGTTGGGCCACTTACTGTCATCCAAATCCTGATCGAGACCCGGTTTCACCACAAACCTGCCCTCCCTTTCCGCCTGATCAAAGTCCATCGTTCTCTGGATGAGGTAAGTGGCTTGGTAAAGGTCTTCGCACGTGCTCGCCTTCACCTGGCAACGAATAACTTCTCAATACAATCCATCACCCCCACTCACAAACCCGGCCCCACCCCTAAATTACCAAAGACCACCAGTGCGGGTGTTTTAAGTTCGTAGTTCCAAGAACTTGTGCTTTTTGTACGAACTTGGAACTGGGCGCTTATAATACTCTTTCTCGGCCCGGGTATTTAGGGTTAATTGGTTTCTTCTTCCGGTCTTTAGCATCCTTAACTATTTTCATGATTCTATTTATTAATTTGTTTGTCCCTTCATTCTTGACCTAATATAAATGGTATCCTTGATTACAGCAAAATCTATTCGACGAGGGATAGGTCCCCCCTTGTTTAATTATGTCTTTCCCCTCATTCTTAATATAATATAAATGCCCTCGTTTGTCACTAATAAACCATTCGTCAAGAGTGGGAAGCAGCCATTTGTTTATTCATACGGGGTTTTTTTCTCATTCTTAATATAATATAAATGCTTTCTTTCATTACGATTAAAACCTATTCATCTCTGTTTCCTCATTCTAAGCCTAATTATAAATGCCCTCTTTGGTCATAAAAGAAAATCCATGCAATGAGAGGGGAGGCTAGCCTTAACTGCCTCTTAAGCGCCTCACCTCACGTAGAGCCTCGATACTCTGGTCCTGTGAGGAGCAGATTTCGCCCAGAAGGATCATGTTGAAGAGCGACTTGTACAACGTCTTCCAATCTCGGACATTCAGCTGACTTCGCTGAAGCCTCGAAAAAAGCATCTGAGAGCGAAGGGGGGGGGGGGATATTTCTTGCCATTATTGCTATTTAAACTTTAAAAATCAAAAACCAACGACGGCATCTGCTAGAAAGTTTACGAAGAGAAGATCCCGAAGAAAGTGGTGAATAGGGGAAGTGAAAATGTGTGTCGGAAGGTCTACCTACGTAAGATTAGTCTAAAGAAGAGACTAGTTGGGGAAATCTGGAACAGAGAAAGCACGCAATTCTCCCTAATCTATCCAACCTTATTAATCAAGGCAGCTCACCCTGCGGTTGTTGGAGGCACTTAATCACCGAGATGTCAATGGCAGAATGGTTGCCCATGCTGCATCCCCTACTACCCCACCCCCTACCCTACGCGGGCAAATAGATTTCGTTTCACAAAGACGACTGAAGGATCAACCATGCACGAGGGTATGGGCATGGGTAGTGAAAGATGGAGGTAAGACAATCCTCTAATAAATAATCTGGATGTTGTATAATGGAGACATCAAAATAAAGCAAAATAAACGAGGGCATCTCAGAGAAAATGTTTTTAAAAAAGATGGTAAAAAATTGAAGTTCGGGAAGTTGAAGCGAAAATGATGAATGGCATCTCGATGGTGAAGTTAGGGGAAGGAAAGATGTGTGGAAGATATATAGCCACAGACCTTCCTACAGGCATTGGGACGAAGGGGACACACAGATGTGGGGATTGGGGTCTAGAGGGCACGCAGTACTCAGGATATCAGCTGCAGTATGACTCCCCATTGAGAGGTGAAGATTTTTTTTTTAATTTTAGGAGCCTATCTGGCGACTGCCCACTTGGGCATAAGTCGCCGGAATCACGACAGCATAGCACTAGCTACTTTAAAATAACAATATGAAAACGCAACAATGATAAAAAGGGAAGATCGTAACAATTAGGAAGCAATCTCCGGCATCTGGGGGAGGTCCCCCTCACCCCGGCGCAGGAGCGTGCGACCTACAAAGAAAAAACAATAACAACAAAATAAAACCTAGTTAAATAAAGGAAAGAAGGCCAGCCCCCCCCCCCCTAAAAGTTTATAAGTCCACCAGTCAATGTGCACGAACTCGTCCCGAGTACAAGGGACAGGCGGTAGCGACCCCGCCCATTCGGTACCGGGACAGGTAACGTGCGCGAAGATCACCCAGACTAAGACATTCGACAAGAATGTGCCCAACAGTGTGGGAGACGACGCAGTCGCTATAATAGGGCGCTGGCGAGCGATCCATCAAATGGGATGCGTCACACGAGTGTGCCCGATTCGGAGACGACAGAAAACGACCTGAAGCCGTCGCGGCATTGGAGGATAGGTCCATGGGAACAGTCACGGCGCAATGGCACGCAACATTAAGTTACCTTGAACCGTCTCCCATCTTCTTTGCCAAGCAGTCCGAAGAGTTGCCCGTATTCCTGCCATGTAGTCACTGTGAGAAAGAGCGAAACGCTGGTCCGGTCGCAGAGTCCTCGTGGACTCTTTGGCGCCCTCATCGGTGCGCTCATTTCCCGCAATTCCTACATGTCCAGGAACCCAGCAGAAGATAATCTCGACATCCGCCCGATCGCCAAAACAGTGGCGTCACGGATATTGCGAACCAGGGAATACGGAGATTCCAATGCCCCGAGAGCACTCAGGGCGCTTTGTGAGTCGCTATAGATAACAATCCGGTCTCCGAACCGGGCACGTCGAGTAATCTCCCGTACCGAGTGATGTATTGCCACCAGCTCGGCCATGAAGACAGACGCAGCGCCTGGTAGAGCCCCGCTGACTTCAAACAGAGGGGATACGGCGTGGAAGCCGACCCCCTCTTGGGACTTGGAGCCATCCTTATACACTGGCACGGTTTCAGCGTGACACGAGGTGAGCTCGAAAAAGGTCGAACGCAATACTCCCGGCGCTGTACAAGCTTTGGGAGCAGAAGCGTGGCGACAAATAGCCAAATGTGGTACCCTCCAGGGTGGCGTCCTGGGCAGAACCAGGGGCGCCACTGACCCGAGAGCTATACCTAGCTCTCGAAGGAGTTTCCTGGCCCTAAACCCAAAGGGCATAGGCACCGTTGAAATCAGCTGCGGATGCAGTGACAGCTGTCGACTACTGAGGGAGGCGCCGGGCTCGCACGTACAGGTGAGTGATACACTGTACGTGGCGTAGAACGAGTGGCATCTCTCCAGCATCGACTAATAGGCTCTCAATGTGGGAAGTGCGGAAGGCACCGGTCACCAGGCGAAGGGCGGTGTGGTGGATCGAATTCACCTTCCGCAATAAACGCTCGGTTGCGGATGCATATAATTCGCATCCGGAGTCGAGCTTCGAACGAACAAAGGATCGATAAAAAGTAAGGCAGTAGCCCTATCAACGCCCCAAGCGCTGAACGTCTCGGAGCGGAAGATATCCATGGCGTGGGTACAAAAGACACTAAGGCTGCGAATATGAGCCTCCTAGGTGAGGCGTCGGTCAAATACAAGACCAAGGAAACGGTGCGATTACACCACATCCATGTGCACCCCATTAAAAAACAAATCTGGGTCAAGGTGGAGCCGTGGATGGCGGCAGAAATGCATTACCTTAGTCTTGGGCAAAGAAAACCGAAACCTGTGCGGTTCAGCATAGCGAGAGACGCGGTTCAATGCCTGTTGGAGTCGACGCTCCAGAGTTGGTATCTGGACCGCACCAAAAGAGATCGAAAGGTCATACACGTAGAGCGTAGCGAGAACATCTTCAAGCAGCACCGAGGTGATGCCGTTGATGCTCAGGGTAAGTAGTGTGATACTGAGGACACTCCCCTGCGGGACACCCTCTTCCTTCTCTATTGGGCCTGAGAGGGCTTCCCTCACCCGTACGCGGAATCGACGATCTCGCAAAAATTCAGATATAAACATAACATTGGGAGGCGTTCCCTCGCTCCCATGGTGTGGAGTCTTTCCATGATACCGTATCGCCATGTGGTATCTTAGGCCTTCTCCAGATCGAAAAACACCGTGGCGTAGTGCTGTATCTGAAGGAAGGTCTCGCAGATCGCATTTTCCAGTCGGAGCAGAGCATCCGTCGTGGAGTGGAACTTGCGGAAGCTGCACTGTGCAGAAGACAGATGGCCTCCGCTGTGCAGGAAAAAGGCTAATCTAACATTTACCAATTTCTCCATCAACTTGCACACGCAAGAGGTTAGAGAGATTGGGCGAAAACCGGCCGGAGTAGAGTGATCTCTTCCCGGTTTGCAAAAAGCGAACACAGTAGCGATTCGCCAGGAATCTGGGAGAAGACCCTCCACCCAGATCCTGTTCAACAAATCTAAAAGGAAAGGCCATGCCTCGCTCACCCAGGTGTCGAAGCATGGCGTACGGGACATCGTCCGGACCATGGGCGGTGTCCGCGCACGAAGCGAGAGCGAAACGCAACTCACTCATAGTAAACCTGTCGTTGAAGGGTTTTCCGCATCTGGAGGTAAAGTCTAGCCGGCGGCCTTTCGCGACATCACGACATGCATTGAATGCTGACTGGGGAACATCCCGGCTAAAGAATGCGGAAAAAGCGGTCGCGAAGGATTCCGCCACGGAAGCGGGGTCCGAGATTGCGGTCACATTCTCCTGGAGAACTTGCCCGAATCCTTTTTACTCGCTTCCACACCTCTGCTAGAGGGGTCTTCCCGTCCCGTTAAGTGAAGACACGTATGCCCGCCAAGAAGAGCGGCGGGCTTGCTTCGAAATATACCGGAAACTAGCCCTAGCCCGACGAAATTCAGCGACAGTGAAATCGTTTGGGCGGCGCTTATAGCGCATGTAGGCATAACTCTTCTGTTTGAGGGCCGTCTCACACTCGGCCCATCACCACGAGAGTGGTCGGCGTTCAAAACGGTTAGACCTTCTGGGAATAGTAGTCAGGCCCACGGCGATGTGGTTACCGGAGAAGTACTCAACGGCCTCATCTACCGACCTAAACTCCTCGACTGAGATAGAGAATTCAGTCATTTCCTGAAATGCAGGCCACCGCGCCCGCGTCAAGCACCACTGAGATGGGCTCTCAGGTGGCAGTTGCCCTGAAAATTATATTTGAATGGGAAAGTAATCAACACCATGCAGGTCATCGACCACCCCCCAATCAAAATCAGGCTGTGCATCTGAAGAGCACAAAGATAGATCAAGTTAAGAAAATGAAGCGGTTCTCGGGCAGTGATGCGTAAACTCATCCACATTTAGGACATCTATCTCAACCTCTTTGATCAGATCGGCAAGGACTTGTCCCCTGGGATTTATTGAGTAATCTCCCTAGAGAGGATGCCTGCCATTCAGATCTCCAACCAAGAGGAAGGGTCTCGGCAACCATGCCACGACGCGGCGGAAGTTTCCTGCGTCGAAGGCAGCTAACGCTGGAATGTACGCAAAAATGATAGTATACTTCCTATACAGGTGAAGCTACACAGCCACTGCCTGAAAGAAGGTATCTAAAGGGGAAAGAAGAACGGAGAAACATGCTGGGTGTAAACTGCGCATCCCCCATCCCGGCCCCCGTCTCATGGTGGTGGGGTCGCAAAACCCTTATACCCCGGGAGGGCAGGCAAGGGGCACGCGCCTAGCATGGTCTCCTGTAGAAATATAGCTAACGGGGTTTGGACGAGACGAGCCTCCCCAGCTCCTCCTAGTTGGCCCGGAGTCCACGGCAATTCCATTGAAGGAATATGCCCTCCAGGCCTAGCTCGGAAGAGACGCGGGGGCCCTCTTCGAACAAAAGACCCTCGCGGGAATGGCCGTACGCTTCCCGGAGACAGAACCCCGGACGTTATTGGCCGGACAAAGCGCTGAAGGCGCTGTCGCCTTTAAGGATTAATTGGGGGAGGTTGAGATCGCCATGCGATTCTTTTCCTCCCTCCGCCTCAAAACCTTAGGCGGGCGTTGCGGCTTCGGAGGCGGTGGGCCCTCTTTTCGAGGATCCACAGTCTCTGAGCTACTCAGCCCACCACTAGGCGTGGGCAAAGGAGCCAAAGCTCCTTTGCTGCTGTCCTCCTTTGGGGGGACAGCTTTAGGAGCCCCGGAACATTGCCTGGCAACCAACTTCAGGGGTGTTGCCTCCTGTGAGTCTAACGACTTGGTGGAGGCGCGTGACCGTTTCGCCTTACGGGAAACGGTCACGCTGGGAAAAGGGGTTGGGCCCTAGTTTTAGCTGGAGCTGGCTGTGAACCCTTTGTGCCGCTAGCTTTACCAGGGAAACGCCCGGGTTGAGTAGAGCCCGCAGAAGGGCTGCGAATTTTTCGTGGAAACAACCGTGCTCATTGGTCTGGATGGGCCAGGAGCAAAGGGTGTCTTTCTAACCATTGAGTCATAAGACGTCCTATGCAGAGCCGGGCGCGCCAGGACCAAGTCCTTAGCCTTGCGGATTTAGAGTCGATCCTGGGCCTGAACAGCTAGGAATTCTTTCTCACGGAGATATGCAACACATTGCTTCGAAGAAGCGCGGTGCGGCTCTCCGCAATTGACACACTTGGACACACACGATTTGGACTTATCGCGTGCAGCCCTGGAGCAATTTACACAAACTTTGGTGTGACCCGGACTTTGCACGTCTACATGAGTGATTCGTATGGCCAAAGCGGTGACAGTAATAGCACTGCCGCGGCATTGGCACAAATGCCTTTACGCGGTAGCGGTACCAACCGGCAAGCACCGACTCAGGGAGCTTCTCACAGTCGAACGTGACGAAGAGTGTAGGGGTGGGTCTCGAGACCCCTCCCTGTTTTCTCATCACACGTTCGACCTTGACCGCCCCGTGGTCGGCCAGCTCTAAGGTGATGTCCTCAATGGAGTAGTCAACCAGTTCCCTCGCATAAACTACTCCTTTCACAAAGTTCATGGTGGAGTGCGGCGTCACACTCATCGGGGTGCCATGAAGTGTCCGAAGAGCACTTATCTTGGCCGCCTCAGGAGGATTCAGGCTCCCTTCCGAAAAGCGGGTCACCTTCAGCTCTCTACCAATTACACTAACTAAAGCTCTCCTCTGATGGATCATGTTGCCCTTAGCCAACATGCTACCATCAGTGGAGCGAATAACGAGGAAGCGTTTGAAGCCAGCGAGCTCGAAAACGCCAGGTAACCTTTGAATCAGGGGTCCCGATGTTATCGAGACTCCGCACTGTGCACTTTTATATTAGTCATTGTCAAGGGCTCCGCACCCGTGAGGGGAAAGGGGCAGAGGGGCCGAATGTGCCGATCTTGGCTTGGTCGCTTACCAAAGTGGCAGCAGACCCATCCGTTCCCGCAGCTCCTGCGGATGGAGAGAAGCCCCGAGTCTTCTTAGTCTTTTTTTGTTGTTTTTTTCTTTTTAGGAGAGGAGGGCGGGGAATGAACATGCTTCTCCCCTCCGCCGGCAGGAGCCCCCAGGCCAGATGGACCGGCCTCAGCCAGGTCCTTCTCCGAAATGGAGAAGGTCCTGGTGGTCGCAGGGGCACCAGTTGGAGGAGATTCCTCCCTTCCTTATACTGTCTCGGAAACCCCAGCCATTTGAGGAGGACCCTGCATAGGGGCGGATTCGGGTTCGGTGCCTGGTGCCGAGCCCGGATTCCCCCCCATGGAAGGTCTACCGTCTGAGGCTAGGTTGCCTCAAGGACCATGTCTATCCCAATATTGGGCCTCCAGTTGCCCCCCTCCCTCCCGGACATCGCAGGTCCCGTTTGCAGAGTCACCAGTCATGTGTGGGGAGGCACAGGCCTTAACTCCGGCAAGGTTTAGTCTTGTTTCCAGCAGGTCTTTTGAGGGAAGCGACCGAAGGGGCCTGGCTTCCCTCTCCCCCCCTAAGGGGGTTTGCCCTCCCGAGCCGCTTCAACGAGGGGCGGTCGGCAATGGGCTGCCTGCTGGCTTTCTTGGCAGTCCCCTTGGAAAGAAAAGAGGGAACTGCCGCTAGAACAAGGGAGGTGCCCGAAAGCACCTCCACAGAAGGGAGTGAGGGGAAGTCCCCTACACCCGTAGGCGTAGGAGAGGAGTAAACCTCCTCTTCGGTTAAAGAAATATGGAGGGTTCCCTGAGCAAGCACAGTGGGGGGGGAGAACCTCCCTTTTTTTAAGGTTGTGCATCATTGGGCATGGTGACCCTGTATTTTCTACGGGAAGCAATAGCTCACCACCCCTCGCAGTAGCCTGCATTGCAAGAGGCGCTTTCAGGCCTGGCAAAGCCAGATGCCGCCCTTCAGGACCACCCTTTGCAGTAGCCTGCACTGCAAGAGGTGCTTTCAGGCCTGGCAAAGCCAGATGCCGCCATTCAGGACCACCCCTCCCGCCTGGTGGTCTGGCCCTCCATCTGCATGGCGGCTCCACCTTAGAGACGGCGTAAAATTGATAGAGTGTGAAGAGCAAAGGAAATGGGATGTGAGGAAGGTATGGGTGGGGATGAAGCAGGTTGTTAAGAAACCCCATCCCGGACCGGAGCTCAGGGGTTGGGGAACATTGTCCCCTCCCCCCTCAGCCCCGATCCAGGACGGTTGGCTGAGAAGAAGGTCAGCATCTACCCTGTGAAATTAGAGGCTGACCAGAGAAAGTTGTGGGAGAGGTTGTATGAAAATCGAGGAAACAAGTGTTTTGAAGTAAAGAGAAGAGGCTAAGCTGGGGTCGGATGGGGTGCTGAGTCCCGTCAGCACGGCAGCCAGGATGACAAATCGCCGCGCCCCTTACGGGGGTAAACTTAAGAAAAGAACAAAGTTCTTGTGGTTTAGTGAATAAGGCGCTGAATTTTCAAGCTTAGATATCGCGCTCGATTCCTAGAGAGAGCTGATGCAGAAATTTTCAGCGCTCGTAGAGAGCAGCTGCCCATCGTGCGTACCTCACGTCTGAGGGATGCACGCCGACAGCTCCGGCCGCGTATGTGCCCCCACACAAAGCCATTCACAACGCTGCTGTAGTTTTTTCTTACTTCGTACAAAAAAAAAAAAACAAATCTCTTTTCCGTCTCGGAACTTTCCAAGTGGGGTATCTATATACACCATTTCCTTACTTCAGTGGCCTCCAAACTGTGGGCCGGATCAGTTGATCTGGCCTGCTGCTGCACTGTGCCACGAATGAGCTAAAATATAATTATGTGCATATAACTTCTGCATTACAACATGCTACTTTGCAAAAAAATATTATTTTTCTAAAAGTTTAAGGTAGAATATTCAATATGTAAAATTATAAACATTTATAGGTATTATTGCATCCCTCCTCCTATTCCCCCACCTCCTACCCCCACTCTCTCCACTCCGCCTCCCCCACCTCCCACCTCCACCCCTCTGGCTGGTAGAAAAATTGAGAATACTGCTTTCATTACGAGAGTTATTCTTACTATAGGTCAGGAAAAATAATTAACATTTTTATTTACTCTTCTGATCGTTTCTACAGTGCTATTAAACTGAGATTGTGATTAATTTTTCTGAAAAAATTATCAATTCAGTGTCGATTTTTCATATTGTACACTTATAGATATATTGGACAGTGATTCTTTTTCTCTTAAGTTGTGTAGGTACTCTACATGCATGTTTTCGGGTGTTTTCCTTTTATTATTAATTATGATTTAATTTGTATTTTATTTTAAAGAGTTGTTTTTATATTAGATGCTCATTTTCTAAAAAGAGCAACTGGTCTTGGGTTGTATGGGAAGTTTAATTTTCAAATATAAGCTTCTTTACACATGCTTACTTAACGTTACAAATTTCCTTTTAAAGGGGTAATTCTCAAACTTTTTTATACCCAGTAGAAATTAATGCTCAAACTAACGGTTTTAAAGATAAAACATACATTTAAAATATTTTGATCAATATAAAACGTAATTTTGACTTGTCAAATTTATCGGGTGGCGTAAAAAATGTTTCAAAATTTGAACTTTAATAACCGAGTTAATTTGAATGATAATTATCACTTTATATTTGGTACGCATTATCATTCATTCTTAATAAGTTCACAAAATTTCATTAATTTTTACCAAATATTTTGGCTACAAGTAATAGTTAAAAAACATGGGGCGAAAATTTGATTGTCGCTTCAATCCTTCGAGGTAAGAACAGACATAAGTACGCCATGTAAAATATTTTATTTACACTGTAAATAAAACTATTTAATATGAAAATTCTAAACAAGTGTTTAGCATTTTCAGATTCTGTTTTCTTTACCCATTGCTATGGCTACTAGAAAAAGAAAAGTGGATGCTGAGTGTCGCCTTTTCAATGAAGAATGGAGAGAAAAGTACTTCTTTGTGTAAACAAACAACCTGAATGCTAGTTGCATAATATGCGAGGAAAGTGTTGCTGTTTTGAAGTACAATCTTCGGCGTCACTATGAAACAAAACATCTGCCAACATATTCGAAGTTTTCTGGAAAGGTGCGTTCTGAGAAATTTGAGTTCATGAAACGTAATTGAAGAAATTTGCCTCTAGTATGGCATCAATGTTTGGAACAACTTATGTCTGTGAGCAAACGTTTTCAAAAATGAAGTATGTGAAGTCACCACATCAACGAGGCTGACTGATTAACATTTGAAAGCAATTCTCTTGATTGGATGCAGCAATTACAAAGCAAATATTGGTGATATCTTAAAAGCGAAACGCCAGTTTCACAAATCTCACTAAACTTTTTTGCTGCTTAGTTTGTGACTCAGATATATGCGCATGTGAGGGAATGCCCTCGAAGGACCATCGTGAGAGGAAGCCCTTGGTGATACCCCTCTATTCTTTCAAGACCACGTGAGACAGCGTGAGAATTTTTAAGAGTAGAGGAAGAATTCGTCACTCGCTTAGTCACCCGTCCCAGCTGTGTTTGTTTTCAGACGCCGATCGTCCCCCCACCCCCCTTCCCTGCGATAACGCCGTGCGCGGCCATATTAACCCTATCCCCATATCGCGAGGCGAGTTTGATCGTCTGGAACGACGCGTTATCATGATTGTGTTTGTTTAGACTGGCGACAAGAAATTCTTGGGGGCCGCAAGGCCCTGAGGCGTCTAGCAGAGCAGCCACCAGGGTATTTAACCCAAAGCTCACGATCTCTCGAGGAGATTGAAAGCCCGCAATTCACTCCATCCAGACTGCCGTCTGTTTCCCGTGACCCCCGTAACTCGTCGTCGTACGTCGTCGAAGATCTCGTCAGCAGATCTACCTACGTTAAGCTTTGACCCCTATTAAGAGGAAAGCTATCGAGCTCCCTTCTCCCCGGAGAGTTGTGCGGCCCATTCATCTTCACTACCCCTTCAAGGTTCCCCTTCCTTCGAGACTGAGACTCCCTGCTGATCAGTAGAATCGTTTCGAGTTGAGATTACGTCTCTCTGGAGCAGAGCAAATCTCATTCTTCATCACGAAGTAATCCAACCCCATCTTCAAGTTCTCCTAGTCAGGACTCCCCGAAGTATCTCTTTGAAGTCCTGCGCCGTTGTTTTCCACCCCCCATCCAATTCGCCCGCGCTTGAAGGTAAAGCGATCGTGTATGGTCATCCCCAGATTGCCTCGTTAATCTTCACTTAATTCATTTAACTATCATAAGAAATTTGTTCTTCCTTTTGTATATATATATATATATATAAATTGCCCCTTTTTTCATATATAATAAAATTATATTTTGGGGTATTCTCTTTATATATCCTTTGAACGGCAACTTGGAAAGCCATTAATCTAAACCCGGTCAACCGTAATTCGCACTCTTTATTTATCGCCCAGACATAACTCAAGCGGCCTGTGGCCAGCTGTCTGCCCGTACTTGTGTAAGACTCTGCGGGCCGAGCTAGTCTATACAGGTATACCTCGACAGCGCATTGGGTATGATAATACTATCTTATTGCTAACGAGGCCTTTTTTGATAACCTTTCGGTAAATAAATATGTTTGTTGTCTTTATTTTTTTGTGTATTGGTAAATAAATATGTTGGATGTCTTTATTTTTTGTGTATTCACTATATCGTATTGAACAAAATGATTATGCAGCCAGCGCTCTTCATTCTCAGTTATCTAGCCCTCTATGAAAAAGGTTTGGCGAACCCTGCCTTACTTGGACCGAGTTGCTCTCCTTAGGCCTAGAACGGTTCCCCGATCCCCAGTTGGTGGCAGAAACTGGTATTATTGCTCTTTCTGCATCCTCCTGGCCCGATGGCCACTTGTGCCTCCAATCGTTAAATAATATCATCTGATATGATAAATTCTTTATCCGGTCAGGGGACATCATCCCCAATTTAAAGGGGAGTTGAGAAGTAGTTAATCTTCAGAACGGACCACCATTTAATGCCGAAATGTTATCCAAATCTGTATGCAAGGCAAATAATACAAAGTGCAACAGGTCTCTAAAGTTCTCAACTCTACTATTTCCTATGATCTCTTGAACTAAGACTAATACAAGCTATGATCTTAAAACAGAGGGGGGTCGGGAATGCTTATTTTTGAATCTTTAAACGGACACGCTTCACAGGTTCCTAGATGACATTCTCTTCTCTAGTCACACCAGAAAAATACGGAACGTGTCACTCTCTACGATTGACCATAAAAATATACCAAAGGAGAGTAATTCGGAGTCTAACACGTTCACAGAAATCTAGACACTTACTTGAACATTGGCGATGTTTTTGAGACAAGTGTGAATTTGGCGAATGGCCTCAAAGTTGACGGGTTGGGTCGCCCACGAGAGGAACTCGTAACGGGAAGTTAACACATCAGGGTTGCGTAAGGGGCGAAGCATCACTCTCCTGAGATAGACGGACAAACCTAATATAATAATTAAAAGAAAGGGGCCTATTCGCCAAAATAACTATTAACTATAGATGTCGTAGGTTAACCCGGCACACCTTACACCAGATTAATATAGATGTCGTAGATTAACCCTACACACCTTACACTAGTTTAAGATAAATGTCGTAGAATAGAGTCAAGCTCACCCTTTCTGATTTAGGAGTGCGTGGGAAGTTTACAATATAAGCAGAGTGTAAATTAACTGAAAGTAGGTTGGCCAGTAGTCGACTATCTTGGAGTTCCAGGATAACAGAAAAACGGGTACAAAAATAAGTTTTTCAATATGAAAATCAATATTATTTTACAAGGTTAAAAGGAGTTTTAGAATGAGCTATACACACACTAGATTTTCACGGGTCTTCAGCAGCTAAGGGGGAAGGGGAAGACGTGGTGAGGACGGTCACCGTACAAACAAACGGACAATATTGACCGAGGGACGTTCGAACGAACTTAAGCGTAAACTATGCCGATGATGAGGCTTACACTAGGGAGGGAGGCAGAGAGAGCACTTGTACAGGAGAGTTGTGGGGGAAGCGGGTCGAGGTAAATATATGAATTAACGAGAATATCGGGAGCTTGAGGGATTCTGCGAATAGCGGGTACCAACGGGAGCGGACAGAGGATACTGACGGGGCGGGGAGGACGGCGTATACTGACGGGACAGGGAGGACGGCGTATACTGACGGGACAGGGAGGACGGCGTATACTGACGGGACAGGGAGGACGGCGGATACTGCCTTCCAACTCTGACGCCGGAGGATTTATAGGGGTCAAATGGCGTTTTCCCCTCATCAATCCGAAGGGGAGGGTTTTAAGGTCAGACGCATCAGCAGACGAGAATAGACTCGGCCTTTTTGCGCGAGCGCGATAAGGTTCTTGAGCTGGCGAGATGAACTTTGTTCAACTTCAGATGGGAACTTCTAAGCTCTCACACTTGTCGCAGCTTTCTGTGATTGTTGCATTTCAGGTTATCGCGGCCTCTCACGGCGTCTTATAATTTCGCACCTCCATTAGCGCAGACAAAAAGGGTTGCCCAGGTGTCTGTTGTCTTTCTTCTCTATTGATGGACGAGGCGGCGCGTATCTTCCTCTCTCTCTCTCTCTCTCTGTGATTTCTGACATAAAGAAAAGCATGAGAGAAGGAATGGGTTTTGAAAGCACGCTTGAAGCCATTAAGGAAGGGGATGAACGTATCGCAGCAGTCAGACAATTCCACACTCTAGCAGCAAGTATCAAGGAAGCTCGGTCATCTATGTATTACAGAGGAATACAAAGAACAATCAGCAGGCGTGCAAGGCCAGCGCGTTGTTCGTGTTTTCAAGGCGGAGGTAGGATCAATGAGGTAGAAAATTAGGAGGGAAATACCCCATTTACGGTTGTATCAAAGAGGAAATATGACTATATATATATATATATATATATATATATATATATATATATATATATATATATATATATATATATATATATATATATATATATATATATATATATATAACTTCTATTATGAATAGATTGCATATGATCTGAAAGATGAGGGCGGAACCAGTTAAGGAAAGTTCGAGAGAAACCCGGGAATTCACCGGGTTAGGGAAGAAGAATAGTGTGCTTGACAAATTCAAATGATGTTAAGAGATTCAGAATTACCAGAATAGAAGGCTGGCCACCGCCAGCAGGACGGCAAGAGCGTTCCATTACAGGTGGGAGAGCTGATTCAGCGAGGCATCATGCCGTGAAACCAGACGGAAAGATCTCATCGGCGTTTAGAGGACAGCTCATCTATGTAGAATCCTGGCTCACACAAGCCTTTCAAGGACTTTTGAAATTAATGGAAGACGAGATCGCGGAGTGGCATTGAAATATCAAACGTCAGGGAGAGGAACTGGGAGAAACTGTGGTGAAGACTTAGAGAGAATGAGTCTACAGGAGAAAAGGTCTTTGTAGAAGAGATAAGGAGGGAAGTTAATTTCCCATGAAACAATGGGGCGAGATAAAGATGTTCGTGTGAGGGAGTATATGGGCTCATCACCTGTTTATAGGGGTTAGTTATAGGTTACCGGTTTATGGTGGTATGCCGATTGGTTACTTGTTTACGGAAGGTGGTCATCACCTTTAGATGTCGATGGGTAACTAGAATGTAGGTGTCGACGAAGGGGGTTAAGGTCTTACCGTCGAGTTTGGTCTGACTCCAAATGTTCTTATAACGGATAATCCATTCGTAGGCTGGGTTCGAAAGGTAACTTGGTTAACGCTTGGTAAAAGGAAGGACTCGGAAGAAAATGCAGTTTTTGTAGGCTTTAATCTCGGCTTACGACTACCTCAGTTCGGGCAAGCGAAATAGTCGGGTCTTGCCTATCAGTGTTAAGTTTCAGTGTTTCTTACAAGTCACCTTCCGCATCAGATTGTTGGGGCTAGAGACGGATGGATCAAGGACGAGGAACGGATTCCTGATGCGAATAATAATGATGCTACTAATGTACAAGTCAGAAACGATAATCAAGAATCATAACAGGAGTCTTTTTGTCCCTCTATTTATACTACTGTTCTATTTACGAATGCTGCGCGGAGTCAGAGGGTGTGTGCGTGTTCAGTGTGGACACGTCTGCATTAGGTTATATTTGTATTTAGCCGCCTTTGAGCTTTATCAGGCCGGCATTCATAATAAGATTGCTTCCGCTGTTTCACAGGTACACGTAAAGTCTGGCTGGTCAGATCAAATATCGTCTTAAGTTTGTCTAGCTGCCTTCGTTATCTGTTTTCCAGAGCTTTCAGTTCACATCTGTTTTCGCATGTGTGTATGTTTGTACATCCGTGTGGGAACGCCACAATTTCGCTTGCATCCTTACAATATTCTCTTTTGTTTTTTTAAATACATATTAAATTGCGATTCAACATTATTTAGAAGTATTTTGCTTTGTTCGACATTAGATCATTGTTAAAAATAGCATACTATTTCATTGTTCAATATGTGTACCCAAATTCAAGATTTCATATGTTCAACAGGGTGCTCATTTGTGAGGTTCCTCGTTGGGTCTTTTCCACCTTGTAATTTGGGTGTCACAAGAGAAACAGGGGAAGTTACGCAATGGCGACGAATATAGGTAGAACGGAAAATGAATATCTTGTTTCAGAGGAAGGAACATGATTCATGTTGCAGTTGAGACTAGTTTCAACACTGGATACGCAACTCTGAGAAACCTGCTATTATACCACAACGAAAGGAGGCCTCCCCGTACGAACTACAGAGTGAACTAATTAGTACATAAAAATGGATAGAGAAGCTGCAAAATGCCAATTAAATACGAACCAAACCTAAAAAAGCCGCAAATGGTAAACAAAATACCTGAGCACATTTAGTGAGAGGGGGGATGCAGTCCGGCTGAAGAGAGCGAACAGCGATAAGCCTTCTTTGGAGGCAGAGGCTTTGCCTTTTTTTGAAAAGGCTGGATGAAGATCTTCGGCGAACACCTGAAGAAACTCGAGCGTCCCGTCATCCATATGAACCAGGTCTTCCCTTAGTCCACAAAAGACATGCGGGATGCACCGAACGAAACGTATTAACACATTTACCACAAATTGGCCCGTATATGCACAAGGATTGGTTCAAATAATTTATACCCAATGTGTTTTGGGATATCGCACTTAAGGGTTAAAACGGTAAAGGTTGAGGTTCCCAGTAGTTCAGCCAGCGACCGCTGCCAACCACATGATAACGATGTCTGAAAACCTAACGCTGTTTGAGGCGGTCCTTTATCTTTTACTAGCTTATATAAACCCTTATTACGAGTATATAATTTTCTGTTGTAGTTAGCCTTAAGAATGCACTGAATAAAGTTCGAAAGTACTTGGAAGCACCTTTTCATTTTTTTGCAGGACATTGCATTCATTGCGAACCTCCCGTGCTACTTTGTGAGTTATTCATATATATATATATATATATATATATATATATATATATATATATATATATATATATATATATATATATATATATATATATATATATATATGCGGTTAAAAGGCTATTTTTGGCAAACCAGTCTTCCTCAAAGCCTTCGGAAGGAGCTCCTCTCACATACACGAAAAGGCAGCACTTAAAATAGGCGCTCCCTCAGATAGCCAAAAAACTATCTTTCGAATAGCGTATTTAAGTGTCACCCCTGCTTTTCGAAAAGAATGGAAAATTTGTTTGATTCTCCATTTTCGCCACACCTTATAATTAATTGCGTTACTGCAATAATTTTTCTTAATTTATAAGGTGTGGCGAAAATGGAGAATCAAACAAATTTTCCATTCTCTTCGGAAAGCAGGGGTGACACTTAAATACGCTAATCGAAAGATAGTTTTTTGGCTATCTGAGAGAACGCCTATTTTAAGTGCTGCCTTTTCGTGTATGTGAGAGAAGCTCCTTCCGAAGGCTTTGAGGAAGACTGGTTTGCCCAAAATAGCCTTTTAACCGCATAATTAATTGCGTTACTGCAATAATTTTTCTTAATCATATATATATATATATATATATATATATATATATATATATATATATATATATATATATATATATATATACAGTCTTTCAATAAGGTCGATCGATTTTTAAATTTAAATAAAACAAGTTTTTGTGTGTGATATATGCACTCAATTTATTTTAAATTTGAAAGTACATTTTATGGCATTAAGTGTGGAATATGACGTCGTGCAAATGTCCTTCGCGGCTTCGCTTGGTGGAACGTATTCGGGAGGCTCAATTTTCGATGACTTTGTCGCATATATCTGGCTGAATTGGCTGGATGGTGTTCGTTATGTTGACTTTGAGGATATCAACTGTTTGCGGATTATTCTCATAGACCTGCGATTTAAGGTAGCCCCAAAGAAAGTAGTCTAATGGCGTTAAATCGCATGATCTCGGTGGCCAGTTGACATCACCGCCGCACGAGATGACCCTGCCCTGAAATCGCTGGTGCAAAATGTTTATCGTGGCGTGCGCAGTGTGGCACAGAGCACCGTCCTGTTGGAACCACATGTCCTCAGTATCCATATAGTCCAGTTGAGGACACAATAAATTGCTTATCCTCGATCTGTAGGTCTCGCCGTTGACGGTTATGGCAATCACATCTTCGTTCTCAAAAAAATACGGACCGATGATTCCGTTAGACGAAAGTCCGCACCAAACAGTGACTTTGTTAGGATGCAATTGGTGCTGGTGTATCTCATGTGGATTGTTTTCGTCCCAAATCCGATAATTTTGCTTGTTCACAAATCCATTCATCCAAAAATGGGCCTCGTCGCTGAAGATGATTTTTTGGGTGAAATTTGGGGCAACTCCCAACTGCTCTAGAGCCCAATCAGCGAACACACGGCGATGTCTATGATCGTTTACCTTAAGTTCCTGGGTAAGTTGGATTTTGTACGGGTGCAGACCCAAGTCTCTACGCATAATTCGCCAAACTGAAGTTGCAGAAAGGCCAAGTTCTTGTGAACGACGAGAAATTGACTGCCTGGGATTTGCCCGTACACTCTCATTTACGGAGGCGATGTTTTCAGCGGAACTTGCGTTTCGGCGACGTACGGGTGTTGGCTGATTGTTGAACGACCATTTTGCCTCGAATTTGGCCACCAAGCCTCAAACAGTGGAATCGGCAGGACGATTGTGGCGAGGATAGAAATCACGTAATGCGCAGAACGTTTGTCGAACGGAGCATTTAATTTGATAATAACATTTGATGATTTGCACAAGCTGTTCAACGCTATAACCTTCCATCGTGACTTGCCAAGCACTACTGAACAGTTCACATTGAGGTTGCCAGATGTCGCTTTGACAACATGGCCACTATCGCCTGACAAAGCTCGAGCGTCCTTGTAGAAAAACCCTTTATATATATATATATATATATATATATATATATATATATATATATATATATATATATATATATATATATATATACGAGGAGCGGTCAATAAGTTTTGCAATTGGGATATAAGGAAACGAGATATGAGGAAAAGTGCTTTATTATTTTTCAATATAACTACCCTCGACTTCAATGCACTTGCGCCACTTGTCCCTGAGGCTTCGAATTCCCGACAACCTGAAATCTCCCGACTGCTGTTCAATCCACTCCTGGACGGCGAGCTGGACAACTTCATCGTCACCAAACCGGCCTCCACGCAGTGCAGCCTTGAGCTGGCGAAATAACAAGTAGTCTCTAGGGGCCGGATCTAGACTGTAGGGAAGATGGTTGAGCTCCTCGAATCCGCACTCGCGCAGGGCAGCTTGTGCAACTCTGGCCTTGTGGACAGGGGTATTATCGTGGAGGAGCAGGACACCGCGTGTCAACTTGCTGCACCGTTGCTGACGGATGCACTTCTTCAACCCAGCCAGTTCCTCAGCGTAATATTGGCCTGTGATGGTCCTTCTACGAGGCGCATAGTCCACCATCAACACTCCCTCAGAATCCCAGAAGATGGTGGCTATGATTTCCCGGCTGAGGGTTGGGTCCGGAACTTAATGAGGGTCGGAGAGCCCCTGTGCTTCCAGGCCATGCTTTCGAGCTTGGTCTCGGGATCCCAGTGATGGACCCACGTTTCATCACCTGTCACTATGCGCGACTCGAATCCCGCCGGGTCGTGGATGTACAGGAGCAGCAGCTCCTCCGAACTTTGACGACGTTGAAATCGATCATGATGCGTGAGGTTTCTAGGGACCCAACGGGCAGAGACCTTGGTCATGGCCAAATTGTCGTGGATGATGTTGATAACACTTCTATGTGATATTCCAAGTTCTCGCTCGATCTCTTCGACCTTTACCCGTCGATTTTCGAGGATCCTCCTCTCCACACGGGCCACATTGTCCTCGTTAGTCACGTCTGACGGGCGTTCTGGGCAGGGATCATCTTCAAGGGACTCACGACCATGGCGAAACTCCCTATTCTAGCGAGCAACGGATGCATAGAAAGGGGCGGTGTTGGTGTACACTGCAACCATGCGTTCATGGATCTCTTTTGCATTCTTGCCTTCCTTGGTCAAATATTTGATCACTGCGCGGTGCTCAACCTTCTCCATTGTTGAAAAATTTGTGACTAACGATGTGCGATCAGCTACTGCTTCTTAAATAGACGAGGCAGGAGCGTGCAGCGCTGCAGGTCCTGACTTGTCATAACTTGTCCTAA
This sequence comes from Ceratothoa steindachneri, assembly GCA_963969495.1. Lineage (NCBI taxonomy): Eukaryota > Metazoa > Arthropoda > Malacostraca > Isopoda > Cymothoidae > Ceratothoa > Ceratothoa steindachneri. The sequence continues at coordinate 6,740 of CAXAKS010000256.1, read as the reverse complement.
CATCCCCACAAACAGCCATCCCCCTTCCTTTATTTTGCCCTACCGATTCGCAAAACCTATTGACAGCCCCTCGTATATATGTATATATATATATATATATATATATATATATATATATATATATATATATATATATATATATATATATATATTATGTTTTGTTAAAGACCAGTTTGTATTTTGACTTTACTAATTTTATTTTAGCCGTTCTATCTGATGAATGCAGTTTTTTATACGAGGCTGAAGATTGAAAATCAACTGAGAGCGCTCCATTTTATTTGGTCTTATTTAAAATATTCAGATTTTTTTACAAATTTTGGCCGTGAGCTTTTGGCTTTTATCAGGCATCTTCAGACGGAAGTCTTGGTTATTTTTGAGGCGGCATTGATGGAAAGTTTCTATTCTCGTTGCCTTCTTTAACGGCGAGGTAATTGTTTGATGAGCAGCAAAGAATGAATTTCGTCTTTCGTTTCATTTAGAAAGATAAAAGAAGAGGTGGGAGAAGTAATGAAGAAAGGAGAGGAAAAAATAGATAGAAGAGAAAGGAAGTAGTAGAGATAAATGAATGTTGCCTGGTGATCGGGCCTTCTCCTTTTATGATATTGGTGTCCCACTACAGGATCTTTTTTCTTCTTTGTTGTTTACTTATTTTCTTATTTTATTTTTCAAGTTACTTTTATTTAGGTACAAGTGCGATCTTTCGGGTGTTGGGAGGGGGGAAATAGGTTTTAAATATACCTCCTTCTACTTCTGGGTTAAAAGCATCCAAAGTATCCCTGCGGATAATTGTTTCGAGTCTTGCCCATATTTATCGTCTTCGTTTGTTAAGGAAGACGTTAATTGGATCTCTGGCGACCTCTTCATGGAAGATCCTCGAAGTCTGGAACTCTTGCCATCTCGCGTTGGTGATGACCCAGAGTCCTCGATTTGGACCCGCTGAAGTTTTGACTTGTTTCTGGATGAGGTTGCGTTGAGCGGTATAGTAGGATATACAAATTTAGATCTAACCAAAATGGTGTATAGTTTCTTCTTAATTGCTTGGTTAAGGTTTCGAAATCTTTGAATTTTGTTCAGTTCCGTGTTCGCCATTCCAATCCTTGTGCCGATGCGTCCGCTCACGCCCATGCTGGCAAGCTTGAAGCCGAGTACGGACACACTTGGCAAGTTTTCAATGTCGGTCGCGTCTATATTGAGATTAACGGTCCAATGTCTTCCTGTCGCGGTCACTTTGAATTTTGTGATGTTGGTCTGGATTTTCCAGCGCCTTTCAAGGCTGGAGATCCTTTCAGCTTCCGCAGTCGTGTCTTTGGCCGTCATCCTTGCGGATTTTGTCCTCTGAACCACGATTTGGGTGACATCGTCTGCGTACTGGATGTTGAGCTTTCTTCTGTCTATAGGTTTAGGGATATCTCTTATGTACGAAAAGAGTGGGGTTGAGGCATCCTCCTTGTGGTACACCGGACAGGAGCTCAAAAGCCTCCCCTGTGTGCCCCTCGAATGCAATGACAGCTTGCCTGCCTGTCAGGTAGCTGAGAGGATTTTTTGGAAATGGGGCGTGAGTTACAGTTTCTCGATTTTGCATTTTAGGCCTTCGATCCAGACTTTATCGAAGGCCTTCTTTACATCTCTAGAGACGACGTCGATCCAGCAGCCATTAGCTCGCCCTGTTGCTGCATATTGAAGTATGTGGTCTATGGCTGCCTCTGTGCCGCGGTGTTTTCTAAATCAATGTTGTTCTTC
>CAXAKS010000255.1:0-26000 GCA_963969495.1 Ceratothoa steindachneri | reverse complement strand
AACCCTTAAATATTCAATTCGCCAACGATATCAGTCAATCAATCGATTTTCCTTTTTAAAATGCTTACTTGAAAACTCCTATGACTGCCGAAGAGATAAGACACATCAATGATCGAAATAAAGTGGAAGAGCCGTACTAATTATGATAAATTTAAGATAGTATCATCCTTCTTAGGTGGATGGAATGAATATAACTTGAAACGGGTACTGGAAACGAGTAAAGAAAGATTCGCCAACTGTGCAAACTCTGAATTAATTCAGAAAAAAGAGATTGCAGAACAGAAGAAAGAGATGTATACCAGGCAATGGCTTCGCCACTCCCCTCTACGGGGGGAAACTTGCGCTTCGCTACTAAGATTAAAATATAAAAAAAGCAGCCATGGTTAAATTTTTATAAATTTTCTGAACTTCGCCAATTATAAAATAATTTTAAAAAGGAATTCTAAACAAAATTTCCCCCCTTTCAAAATATATACTAAAGCACAATTCTAAGGTTACAAATTTATTTCTGAACTTCACCATTTTGATATTATAAAAGAATTATTAGAAATAGCTTTGATAAAAAACATTAGTCATAACCTAACTAAGATGAAATTATTAGTCAAATACTCCTGCGATGGATGCCTGAGGAAACAGCCTATTTGGCCACCTGAAAAGCATCAACAGCAAATGGCGGCCAATTTAATGGGGGGCTAAGATGGAACCTGCATCCTGTACACGATTCCTGTCAAAATGGAATAAGGAAATTGCGTATGGCTGCATCACCTCCGTCAGGAAACAGAGGTGAGAGATGCCCTCGTTGGTTAGGAGGTATCCCAGAATTTCGAGAAGGGTAGTAAAGAGGATCCAAATAACTTTGGACCGGTTAGCCTAACTCATGTAGTCTGTAAAATTCTTGAGAAAATAGTTAAAAAAAGGGATTTGCCAACATCTAGAGAGGAGGAGGGGGGTAATCAGCAATGCTCAGCATGGGTTTAGATCAGGTAAATCATGTTTGACTAATTTACTAGACTTTCTGGAGTTTGTAACAGATCAAGTAGATAAGGGAGAGAATGTAGATATAATTTACTTAGATTCTAGTAAAGCATTTGATAAGGTACTCTATAACTCCTATGTTAGGCCACATCTAGAGTACTGCATACAGGAATGGTCCCCACATTTTAGACACGATATTAACCTTCTCGAGTCAGTGCAACGGAGGGCAACAAAGATTATTCCTTCCCTGAGGCGCCTTGAATATATAGATAGACTGAGGGTATTAAATATGTTCTCGTTCGAAAGGAGGTGTGTGAGAGGGGATATGATTGAGCTCTTTAAAAAAATTCTGAGATAGATAAATTGGATGTTAGCAAGTTTTTTGAGTTAGATTGATGGAAATCGGACTAGAGGTCACCACTTGAAAATTAAAAAGCAAGGGTGTAGGTTGGATTTAAGAAAATATTTGTTCACCAATAGAGTGGTAGACTCATGGAACAAATTGCCGCGGAGGGTAGTAGGTAGTCCAAATTTAAATGTATTTAAGAGAAGGTTGGATGAGTTTATGGGGAGGGAAGGTTGTGATGGTTCCTAAGTTTTGTATATATTAATATTGTTTGTATATATTTATAGCGGCATGATTTAGTTCTTGAAAAGCCTTATTTCTGAATGCAATCCTCTGGATGAAGTTTTCTTGGGAGTTTGGGTGCCTTAAAAAAGAGGCCGTTTGACTCGGATGACCTATGATGAGGCCTTGTAGCTTTTGTCATCCGTGAAATTATGTTATGTTATGTTATGTTACTCTTAATAATGTGGTGGCAACTATAAACCAGAAGGCGGTCGGTGGTCTTCGGGGAAGAGTTCCGCGGACTAGGGAGACGACCAAAGAGGTCGAAAACGAAAGGAAGATCTTCCCCAGGACGTCGCCATGGAAACGCGCGACCGTAGGGTGGATTTGGAGGCTAGTTGGATTTGGGGTGGTGGGGCATGTAAGGCACACAATCCCACATAGATTTTAGCAAACGACCCCCAACCCCACTCTCCTAAAGCTCCGTTCGGTGCTTGAATCCTTCCCCTGAGGATAAGGCCAACCTCTTAGCCCAAGAGTTGATGACAAGCGCTGTGTGAAGGCCTCTGGACTCGAACAGCGCCATGTAACAATTCTTCTTCCTATCATTATTATTATTAAGAGGTAACATTAGGATCTTCACCAGAAAATGGTATTAAAAGGTTGATAATTTGGTAAAGTTGGGGGAAGTAAAAAGGTGAGGATGGTACATAGGCAGAGCATTCGAAAGGAGACTACTAAGAAAAAAAGTTTGCAAAAAGCTTATCAATAACCTATACGAAGCAGCTCCTGTTCCCCCACCCAATTCAGTCCCACCCACCATAAACTTGTCCAATCTACTTTTAAAGCTCACCAAGGAGGAAGCTACTATTGCATGATTAGTGAGCCTATTCCATTCATCTACCACTAGATTTGTAAACCAATTTCTACCAATCTCTTTTATGAAAGAAAGTTTTAGCTTTGCATAGATGCCGGGAGATCCGGCTATTCTTATTCGTTCTTTACCAGGGAGGCCTCTTACCTAATCTTCTCTCCGGGGTTACCATCGCTCCAAGGCCTCTTACCTAATATTCAAGCCTGAATTCTACCAGCGAAGAAAATATCTCCACTCAATATAGGCTCCTTTTGCAGCCACACGAAATGCCGTCAAATGTTGTACTATGATCTTCTTAAGACGTCCACTTGCTAAATTTCAAAGCTGTTCAAAATAGAACACAATTTTTCCATTTATGCACACAAATAAATGCTAAATAAATGCTAAATGCAAAATATTAATGCGCACAGACAAATCGCAGGTCTGTTGGGACTAATCCATGGAAGGAAAGGTCGAGTCTGAACCAGACGGGGCTTAAGATCCTGACCTAAATCGCCCCCCCCCCTAAAAGAAGTCTACATAAACACATTAGCTGGGATGACGATAGCAAGAGAGGAGGAGACGGAAATGTTAAAGCTCTCTGATGCGAGAGAGGATTGAAAAGCTGATGGCCTTTGTTGAAAGACGGCCAAAAGAAGTTGGGGCACCATTTCATTGGGGCACATTCCTCCTGAAATTATCCACCTCTAACACAATCAAACGATTCTTCTTTTCTCCCAAACACCAGACAACACCCCCTAAACTACTAAGCAATCAACCAAGCTTTCAACCTCTGCATGCTTTATTCCCCTTACACACACACTAATTGAATTATTTAGGAATGTGAATGGAGGATATCTTAAGACTACTTCTCGCTCCGTCCCGAATTGGTGACCGTATCATCCCTATATCCATCTTAATATACATAAATCCCATTCAGATCTCAACAAATATAAATCTGATTGGGAGAAATGTCGAAAAATATTAGGTCCTTACCCCCCCCCCCTCATCTCCAATCCAAAATCTGCTTGCAGCTCTACCTTCAAGTGGACTAACCACATGTATGGACTTCACGCGGGCAAAAACAAGGCATGGCTTAACCACCGACTTTTAAAGACAATCTTTCGTCATTAACATTTCTCTTAACGAATCCCAACACTACTCTTTGCTTCAATACACTGAGTGACCTCCAGGCAACTTTGCACCTCTAATATTTCTTCTCCTTTATCGACTGTTCGTTCTCCCAATATTGGTGTACACCACCTCACTCACACATTAACATGACTTTGCAAAGAAAGATTAATAGGAACTAAGAAAAGGAATTGCATGACTTTGTTTAAGCTGGTCAAACTAACAAAGTCACCCATGAAAAACGATTTTCTTTCTTCCCATCGCAGAAAATAATAAAGGCTCGAGATCTGAGCCCCTGAAAGGGGGGTTCTGAGAGGTAAAAAGAGAGATTCATCTTCTGTAGACTTACTTACTCCTCCCTTTTGTCTCCCTCATGGAAATCAAACGAACCCGTGAACCGACCAAGCTAATCCATCATAATCCTCGTTCTATCCATGTCAGATTACGAGGTCAAGGTACCGGAAGAAGCTAATGATGTGGATTAGCCAAGAGAAGAGGCCTATTCCGGAATGAGTTATCATATCAGGCTGGAACGAAACTGATGTCCGAATTTCGAGAATAAAGTTTCGAGTAGTATTTAGATGGTTTGAAAAGAGGAAATTTATACCATTTTCTTTAACTTAGTTCATATATTTTTCGGTATTTACTCAAATAATCATCCCATTTAAAGCTCACATTAGACAGATACTAATGAGTTTACAATAAAAACCTGATGGAAGACTAGATCGGGGGGTCTGTACGGGAAATATTTCATAACATAATTTCACGGATGACAAAAGCCACAAGGGCCTATCAAAGGTCATCCGCATCCGTCACCGCCCCTCCCCCACACAACACAAAAACAAAGTTAAAATAAATAATGGCTATTTTCTATCGATTTGCAATAAAAGGCGTTGGAAAATAACATTAAGGAACGTAAGTGTCATCACTTGTTGAGGAAATTACAAAACCATTTAAGTGGTCTTAAGATGGCATCGAGAGAAGAGGTGAAAACGAGTTCATATTTTGCATCAAAACCAAAGAATTTTACAAGCGAGGCATTTAGAAGCTTGTCGTCGACCGAGGTTCTAGAAAGCAATGGAGGTTATGTTATGATTAAATATTTCCATTAGTTTGCTTCATTTTTAATATATACCCTAAAATCAGACATTACTTTCCCTCAAACCTTCGGGTAATCTGAGGGGCACTTCTCACACGTCAATGGGTGCTGGAGTTGATTCAGTCCACCGTGGATCCAGGAGTCCTACCGGATCCACTCATCCATTTGCATCTATTCATTATCTCCCATACTTGAAAGAGGGGAGACACCCTCCTCTTTCAATTCAAATCGAAATAATAGATCCATTTCGATTAAAATAGACACTCCGCACACAAATGACGCCAGGTATTTTTTCATCGAAGAAAACGGAATAAAAAGAAGGAAGAAAAACCAGGTACTCCATCTCCCGCCAGGGGGTGGCGTGGACGATGGCAAGTAAAAAAAGGGGTCCCCTTAAAGACAAACGACACCCCTGAAAAACAAGGGGTGTGAGCTCATTTTCGCTGAACTCCAAGTAGCCGTAATTAAGATAATCGAAGTTGGAACCGGACAAAAGTTCGGAATTTGAAAAATTAGACGCCATTCCCTAAAGGAAATCGGACTAGCTTTTCTTTTCCCTTCTTTGTAAAATTAATCCATCCGTCTTTATGATACGGACACGTCCCAGATTCAAAAAGGGTCTTGCCTTTTTTCCTTCCCCGTTCCGAAGTTTGTTAAATTTGTCCTTTTTAATCGCTCTGCTACAGAGCATTTAAGATGGCGAAGAAAGAGGATCTTCGTGCCGAAACCGGGCAAACCGAAACATCAAGTCGAGCTACCACCGCCCGATCTCGCTACTGGAGTTTCTAGGCAAACTCTTTGAAAAGCCCATAAATAAAAGATTAACCAGAACAACCTCTCCAACTCATAACAGCACGGCATCAGGAGCAGGCGAGGAACGGACACCACGCTTACGATCATAACAGAGAAAATCGCTACGCAAACAGCGTGAGGCAACAGGGTAGATCGAATACTCCGCCATGTTGCTAAAAACAAAACTCACAAGCCAAATGAAAAGCTATTTCCTAGTTCTTTCGAAATTTATTCCATTACTAATCAAAGAATAGTGTAATGCAGTTAAAGAATATAGAAGTTAAAAGGACTATCAATAGCCTATACGAGGCAGCTCTTTTTCCTTTCACCCAGCATCCTCATCTATAAATCTATCCAATCAATTCTTAAAACTACACAGGGAAGAAACTTATATCACTGACTAGTGAGCCTATTCTATTCATCTACCACTAGATTTGTAAACCAATTTCTACCACCCTCTTTCCTATTCTAGTCCAACTTAAACCCATTGTTCTTTGTCCTATCCTGTTCACGAAAAATAAGAACCTTTCTGTCTCCATTCTAACTTTTTACTTCAATCAAGTCCCCTCGAATTCTTCTCCTTTCTAATATATGAAGGTTAGTCTCCATCAGATCAGGTACAAGTAGAATATTCCTAAGTGTAAATACTGAAGGAAAATATATTTTTAACATCTTGGCCATTGCATCACTTAATTAATTTCACAATTTCTCTAATTAACATTTTAATATCCTGAATTAGCTAATTATAACTACCTTATATGTCCCTTACCATTTTTTATTTTGCTATAAATGCCCTTTTTTCCTAGTTGAATTCGAAAATGTGCTAGGATATCGATCGTCTCTCCAACCACCACACTTACCTGTGAATTTGGGAATTACACAATACTCCAAAACCAATTTCACTGTGTGTGTGACAGAAGAAGAGTACGAGAAATAAAAACATCAAAAGAGAACGACTCGCAAGTATGTAATGGTCTAGTTTTGGAGAATTACCCTCCATCTTTCGGCTGCACAAAGACAAAATATTGACATCCTTCTAAACAGAAATGAGAGTTTGGCTTCTCCATTCTTCCACGAGATTAACTTTGAAATCTCCTTTCGACAGATTAAAAAAAGCTTGGACGTGAATTCAGACAAATCAGAGTTTTTTTTTTTTTTAATTCGGAGCTAATGTATTTAAGACATGGAGATTTTCTTCTTCAATTTAGGATCACACAAACACTCATATACACACGCTGTCTCGGGCATACATTCTCTCGCTCACACACACACACATGCGCACAAAGTCAACGGGCGAACCAACGTCAAGGTCTTCTTCCTTGATGGGAGGTTTTGACCTGCAGGTGAGCATACTCTCCCATCTCTACCCCCTCCACACATGCTATCACTCGCACCCACAAAATTTAGCTCCCATAAACTCTTCTCTTTCACACCCAGGGTATAGAAGAAAAATAAACAGGGTTGTCTCATATTTAAATACGACCCAAATATTCAAGCATTTCAGGAGACGGGGCAGAACGCAACAGGCACCAGAGAGGTAAAATCAGAATTCAACTAATTAAATGGGTTAGTTCCATAGAAGTTTCCTTTTGTAGAGTTTAAGCAAGAAATTTATGCGGGTAACTAAGGTTGTGACATATTTCAAAGATCTTGGATCAGCAAATATCCCGGTGGTCAGTCCGGAATTTGACCCTTGGTGCCACGCAAAAAAAAACCCCGTTGAAAGAGCACAGAGGGCCCCTCCCATCCTCCTATGTTGCCCCATCGCTGATTGACCCAGCGCGAATGTGTAGACTAAAAACGTGTGTGTACGCACATGTGATTATATTATCATTTATTTTTGGTAGGGGCGACAAGATTTTCCGACCACCCTGCACATTCACATCTTTTTCTCTCGCCTGAATCCATTACACACTGAGTAAACTAGAAAGGAAAGTGTTATTCTTAGGAACGAATTCCTAGCTCTTTCTTAAATTGGGCCTTTGGCTGCATTCTTCACCAGTTCAACCACGGCGTTCTTTTTATTTTTCTGCAGGTTACGTAAGGACAGAATAGCCCTACTCCGAAGCCAATTAGGGAAAGGGGGGGGCGGTTGTAAAGTCATATAATTAAGGCTTTTACAATGGGGAAACTCCATGAAAAGTGGGAGCCCTGAGTCGGTAAGAAGCACATCTAATAATTTATGGGATATTCTAAGTTTATGAGGGAGGGTCGAGGGTCTTACCGTGAACTATTTCGAAACGACAGATGGAAGACTCCGGGAGGGAGGGCCAAGGTTTATTTGGGCCCCAATAAAAGTTTATAACTCGACGCTGTCTTCCCACAGAAGGACGATTTTTCGACAACGAGCGAGTGTTGATACTGATCCATTTATCATCACCCTCCATCCCCTCAGTACTCAATTAGGTAATGGGCGGGAGCTCTTAACCCGAACAACTTTTAACCCACACTTATACATCTCACACCCAAAACACAATTACACGTTGTTTACAGGGAAAGATTCAAGATAGGTGGAGAAGCTCTTCCTGTTCGAAGGGCGAGCTAGTATACTAAAGCCCACCGCCTTTGAAGCACCCTTTTTCCCCCACAAGTGGTAACAACCCTCAGTTTTATCTGATGCAAACTTGGGAGTTGGGTTGGGGAAGACTCAACCGAAGAAAAAAATACAAAAAGGCAGACGGGAGGGAAAGGGGGGGGGCATGGTACGCGCTCCTGATCGAGAACTATCAACCTCACACTTAGAATGAGGCAATTCTCGGAGATTGATGATGCAATCAACGAACTTGATAACTACCTAATCAACGCAGATATAGAAATATCCCGAAATCTGCCTATAGGTCCACTTCAACATATATATGGACTGAATACATGAAGGATTTATAGCGTGAACTGAAATTATTATAGGAGATAAACATCAGAAACGCATCAATTGACTCGATACAGCGTAAAGATCCATCAGAGAAGAGCTCAACCACTTGATCCTCGAACAACGGTGGAGAGGATGTGATCGAAAGCCTGGATCATGACAAACTGTCGAGATGTATCAAAATCATTTTATAAGGTGTGACCAACGGGAATGGAATACAAAATACTGCTGCTCGGACGAAGTGAAATCATAGAAAGAACTCCATGATTATGTCACGGACAGAACGGCGTATATCAGTTTGGGGAGCATGGACAGACAAAAGTTCTCGATTAATGCAGGACTCCCCCAATCTTTACTCAATATACACCGTAGATGTACGAGCCCCTGGTAACCCCACTTGACTCAACATTCAATTCGCGGATGATTTCAGCCAGATAAAACAGTGCCCTTGGCGTAACCTGCATATGCAAGCTCGCATGACGGCGGCAGAAATCGAAAGATTAAAAGATCTAAAAGAGGTCAAATGGAAAATAAGAACTAACCAAGAGAAAATCAAGGTAGTCCCCATTAGAAGGAGAAACCACAGAAACCACTTCTCTGATCGAATTTCGAAAGTCGCGACCGCAGTCGGAACTCTATATGTACATGTTCAGAAACCTTTGAGAAGATGGTCAACAATGCACTTCTAAGATCTATGCTGTTCTTACGCCCTCTCTTGTGCCTCGAGGATACGAAAGAAGTGACTACCGGTCGTGCAGAACAAATGCGTGACCTAAATTATGTGTACACGCTGTCGAGAAATAAGACGCCAAGAAGAGCTGCAGAAGGGCGGTGTTAAGATCTCCCCCGAGGACATCCTCCAAGGAAACGCCCGGACAGAGGCTGGTTTCGCAGGCTAGTCGCCAATCAATCTTTGTGCATTCATCCCTAGTAGGTTTGAGCGGGATGGAAACAACCATTTCCTCTTAGTGTTTGCAATACATTTGCATTCCCCCTCTTTACTATCACGCCCCAGCAAGGGGGATCTAGGGTATAATGGGCGACTACGTTAGGTTGAAATCTAGAGGATTGTGCCTTTCCTGCCCCAAAGCACTCTGGGGGATCTGTGGCTATACATCTTCGCCTCTTTACAGATTTCTCCTTGATACGCCCTCGTGGGCGAGTGGTGAGGTTACGTTTCGGGTGCCCACAAGAAAAAGAAGAGAAGATAAGAGCATAGAAGAATAAAGAGAAGGTAATAGAGGACTGGAAATGTGTAAAAGACATCCCCTGAATGGGGCCAGGAGGGAAACTCGCAATGTTGGGGTTGGTAAGGCACAATCCCACATATGCCGCCATGCGGGTTGTGGATTTTAGTAAACGACCTCCAACCCAACCCCATTCTCCTAAAGCTTCGTTTGGGGCTCGAACCCTTACCCTGAAGATAAGCCAAACCTCTTCTCTCTCCCTTCCCGATAGTCGATGGTAGGCGCTCTGAAAAGGCCAATGGCCTCGAACAGCGCCATACAAACATTCTACTTCTCATTATTAAAATCCAACATTAGGATCTCCACCAGAAAATGGTGAGGAAATGTCATAAATGGTGAAGTTGAGGAAAGTGGAAATGCGAATTGTATATAGCCCGAGCAGGTTAAAGAGGAGACTACCTATCAGCCTCTTTCATAAATCTATCCAATCGTTGTGCCCCTAACGGGGGAGTAAGTATGTACATGGGAAGTATTTAAAGGGATGAGTGAGAAATAAAAACAAAAATGTAAAAAAAAACCTGATTTATCACTACGTTACCTTCGGTAGGGCCGCGTGGAGAAGTCTGAAGCTCTTGTCCTTTTCTTCCTATTATTTATCTTCCCTTCAGCAGCCTTCATCGAGGCTAGTTAAGGTGGGAAACACTACCGCGCACACTAGCTGAGCCGGATACCGCGAAACCCGAACACGACTGAAGCAGTCGTGCGAGGGAAACAAAGTTTCCTCTCACACATTTATGAATCAAGATTAAACACAAACCAAATAAAGAAGGAGACAAGATTAATTTAGCGTTAATTGACAAGAGAAAAAATATTTCGAAAGAAGATCGCTTGCGAGAGTGTCAACACAGAAACCACCCCATGGGGCGAAGGCCGGCTAATATATAATCCCCCAAACCCACCAGAGGAGTAGGGGAGGGACAAGCCTCCAAAATGTGTCCCCCTAAAATCCTAAGTTGGTGTGGGGATGGGGGGACATATGGGTCAGGAATGGCTAATTGGGGCATGGACGTTCCCCCTCATGAGGTTTATGAACCATTTTAATACCATCAAGGAACGAAGCCATTGAAGTAGTAGATAGGGAAGCACCAGCTTAAGAATTGTAAGCGAAGATCAGAAGAATGAAAGCAATGCCACACAATTAAATAAAGGACAAAAATTCAATAAAAACGGGAGGAAGAAATTGAAAGAATTCTCAGAACAAATCTTCATAATCAGAAATGAAGAAAGTGATGATTTCGAATTTAAAATTCATGTGAACTTTATGAAAGGATCGACGAAAGAACTTGTCCAAACAACCAAGTGAACGGCGGGGGTGGGGGGATTCAAGGTTGATTGAGGAAACTGACACCACCAGAGGAGGGTTGAGCTAGACACAATACGTGTCAATCAATTTTTTGGTTATATCATACTTAAATATTTTGGTTTATTCGTGTCCTGTTATATTTACAATTGCAACGCCCCCCCCCCCTCCTCCTTCACTGTTTACCACTAATTTTTCAAATGTGAATTTTGAATTCATAGCCGCCGATTAAGAAATTTTAGGACCCCAAATGGGTGCATTTGGGGTGACGATTTCGAAAAGTGGGGCTTCGACACCCATACCTACACAAAAAGGCCTCTTTGAATCAACCTGGATAAGCGACACTAAACGGAGGAAAGTTACATGATTTTATGGTTTGTTTTTAACTTATTCCTTGGTGGTCGGGGGTGGACTGGTGAGGGTAAGTTTGCCCCCCCCCCCGATCCCCGAACTCACAAGGTTTAATTGCTGCACCTCAATAAAAGTTTACAACTTCTTCCTCGGTCAGCCTCTCTTTCTCTCTCTGACATAACATACATAATTTCACGGATGACAAAAGCCACAAGGGCCTCGTAACGCCATCCGCATTTGTCAAAACTCGCACACAAAATGCATCCATAGGACTGTGTCGGATCATACATCTACAATATATGATTTGAACCATCCACAAGAATACGTCGAAAACAAAAAAGATCATCATTAAGGCTCGTCAAAATCCAAATCACCCATAATATACAATAAATAATAATTTGGTCGGATTTAAATGGATTCTTTAATTTCAAACTCAGTTGGGAGCGAGAAAAATTGCTCCCTAAGAAGGAAAGACCGAGGGTGGAGGAGTGGGCGAGGAGGGACGAAACAAATAGAATAATATTGTAAAATTGAACCGTCCCTCTTCATTAAGTTTATGACGACTGCCTCAGAAGAAAAGAGATGGGCTAGGAAAAAGGAAGGCAGGCCACGGAGTACTGCAGGAAGAGAGGCAACCAATGAAAGCATCCCCACAAGGATCATGAGCCATCTAAATACGAATATAGTCACGTGCGTCATTCACGCGAACGTAGCAAACGCTGCGTTCGCCCAGGCGCTACAACAACAGGGTGTTCCACGATCTCAAATGGCCTCTCAGCTGTAAAGATGTCGGCCCAAAATCCTGAAGGATTCAAGCAAGCATCGCTCGGGTTCAAAGAGAGAGGAAAAGGTCAACAATAAACAAAGGGCTGGAATACAAAACGAACTCTTTACAACGAGCTTTTGGAAGCAATACTGAAGGCAAATAACAGAACTTATGCCGGCAAACCCCGCGTTGAACCCCACTTGCCCCATACTGTCAAAAAATGGGTATTCCTTTCCTTTAAAAATGACGCATTTCTGGTTGGAATCGAGTGGGGCTCTCCGAACCATAGTTGGTTATTCGCTAAGTGGGGCTCTGCGAACCATAGCTAGTTAATAACTACTGAACTAATCTTAGTAGCATCAATTAATAATTGTCGACGTCAGTCTCGCCAAATTTAACTTTAAAATATCCGATTCGGTGGTAATTTCTAGTCCTATTTCAGTGTTATGGTATTAATTTTTTGAAGATTCAGTTCAGGTATTTGGTGGTAATTCGGTTAAGGTATTATTCGTTTGGGTTATTTATTCACGGTTGGGTTGGGGCGACTTTTACTCGACTTTTGGGGGAATGTCATTTTAATTTTTATGTAAATTTCATCATCGTGAATGGAGATATCTTTCACGATCTGAAGGAAGATGGTGATTCAGTTTCGGGGCAGGAAAACTTGATCCCCACCCCCACGATATCGATACGATTTTAGTAAAGGTTAAGCAACATGGGAGGTGGTTAGTTGCAAGATGGATGAAAAATACAGATATCTTAATTGAGAAAAGATCGATGGGAAAATGTCCACAAAAAATATATAAAAAACACTTCAAATGAAAAGCTATTTCTGAACTTTATTCAGATCATTATGAAGCAATACATAGAATAAAGAGCGAAAGAAAAGAAGAAGGAATAGAGTAAAGAGCGAAAGAAAAGGAATAGAGTAAAGAGCGACAGAAAAGAAGAAAGAATAGAGGGAAAAAATAAGAAAAACGGTGTGCAAAGAGAAAGTCAATACCCGATACGAGGCAGCTCTATCCCCTCCCCCCGGGGGACCAATCTATCGCATGACTAGTGAGCCTCTTCCATTCATCTACCACTTTCTACCAATCTCTTCCTGAACTTAAACCCATTGTCACGTGTCCTATCCTCTTCCCTAAATAGGTTCCTTACCCATGTCTGCCCTATTATACCCACTTCAATCGAGTCCCTTCGAACCATCAATATTTGGTCTTCTCCACAACATACAATTACACTATTCTCAAGTAGAAACACTAAAAGAAAATACTTATTCAAGCATCCTCACCATTGCATCACTATCACTCCATCGGTAGTTTTACGTAAACCTATTTTATATCTCATCTTAGTTCTGTTTATCTCCCTTATTCTAATCTTTTAACCACTTCAATCAATTACTCTCTTCTTCTTAACTTATGAAGAGTTAGTCTCCCAAACCTGAACCCATGAATCATCTTAGTCACCCTTCTTTGCACAACAACATCCATCCTATAATTGGGTGAGCAAAATTGCACCTCATAATCAAGACGAGGCCTACCTAATGACACAGTCGTATTAACATAACATAACATAACATAATTACACGGATGACAAAAGCCACAAGGGCCTATCAAAGGTCATCCGCCTCCGTCAAAACCCACCCACAAAAAGCACCATCACCAGGGCAAGACAAAATCAAAGTCCCCCACAATATAATATAACGGATGACAAAAGCCACAAGGGCTCATCATAGGTCATCCGAGTCAAGCGGCCTCTTTTTCAAGGCACCCAAACTCCCAGGAAAACTACATCCAGAGGATTGCATCCAGAAACAAGGGTATCACCAATCAAGGCTTGTCAAGAACTAAATCATGCAGCTATAGATATATACAAACAATATTAATATATACAAAACTTAGGAACCATCACAACCTTCCCTTCCCATAAACTCATCCAACCTACTCTTAAATACATTTAGATTTGGACTACCTACTACCCTCTGCGGCAATTTGTTCCAGAAGTCTACCACTCTATTGGTGAAAAAATATTTTCTTAAATCCAACCTACACCCTTGCTTTTTAATTTTCAAGTGGTGACCTCTAGTCCGATTTCCATCATCTAACTCAAAAAACTTGCTAACATCCAATTTATCTATCCCGGAAAAAATTTTAAAAAGCTCAATCATATCCCCTCTCACACACCTCCTTTCGAACGAGAACATATTTAATACCCTCAGTCTATCTTCATATTCAAGGTGCCTCAGGGAAGGAATAATCTTTGTTGCCCTCCGTTGCACTGACTCAAGAAGGTTAATATCGTGTCTAAAATGTGGGGACCATGCCTGTATACAGTACTCTAGATGTGGCCTAACATAAGAGTTATAGAGTTTAAGAATAACCTCCTTACTTTTGTAACTGACATTTCTCTTAATAAAACCCAGCACTCTATTTGCCCTATTTCTTGCTTCAATACACTGCTTAGAAAACCTTAATGACTTATCTATTACTACTCCTAGATCTTTCTCATCCTCTACTGAGCTCAGCCAATGCCCATCCATTTCATAGTTAAATTCTCTATTATCTTTTCCCATGTTAATAACTTTGCACTTATCAAGGTTGAAAGTCATTTGCCACTTATGTGCCCAGGATAACAATTTATTTAAGTCCCCCTGCACTTTAAAATTATCATCAATATCTTTAACTACAGCTGCTAATTTGGTATCATCCGCAAAAATTGACACTTTATTATTAACTGCCTCCCCAAGATCGTTTATATAGATGACAAATAATAATGGACCGAGAACTGATCCCTGAGGAACCCCACTGATAACATCCCTCCACTCTGACTTTACACCATTTAGCACTACCCTTTGCTTCCTGTCTTTCAGCCACTCAGCTATCCAATTTGAAACACCCCCACATATCCCAATCATTTTTAATTTATGAACTAGTCTCCTGTGTGGTACCTTATCAAATGCTTTACTAAAATCTAAGTAAATTATATCTACATTCTCTCCCTTATCTACTTGATCTGTTACAAACTCCAGAAAGTCTAGTAAGTTAGTCAAACATGATCTACCTGATCTAAACCCATGCTGAGCATCGCTGATTAACCCCTCCCTCTCTAGATGTTGGCAAATCCCTTTTTTAACTATTTTCTCAAGAATTTTACAGACTACAGGAGTTAGGCTAACCGGTCTAAAGTTATTTGGATCCTCTTTACTACCCTTCTTGAAAATGGGGACTACATTCGCTCTCTTCCAATCATCGGGTATTTCTCCATATTCCAATGACCTAGTATATAACTTGTCCAGAGCTATTGAGATACTTTCTACCCCTTCTTTAAGTATCCTAGAATGAATATTATCAGGGCCGGAGGCCTTGGTAGTATCTAAATCACCTATTAGTCCTTTTATCATCCTCCGATCCACACAAATGTTAGTAAACACCTCTTTTCCTGACCTATGAGTACTATACATAGGACTATTTAGTTTCTCTTTTGTAAATACTGATGCAAAATGACCATTTAGTACCTCAACTATTTCCTCATCAGTTTCTCTCACAAACCCTTCATATTTGATAGGTCCTATTTTAACTCTGCCACACTTGTTATTAATTTTATAGTAACTAAAGAACTTTCTAGGATCTTTGTTGCTATCCTGAGCTAATTTAATTTCTGACACCCTTTTGTTCTTCTTTATAATCTTATTTAACTCATTCCTAGCCATTCTATAATCACTTAAATTTTGAATATTATTTTCTACCTGTAATTTTTTATATGCCCTTTTCTTCTCTGAAATTTTTCTAGCTATCTCCTGATTCCACCATAATGGTTTCCTACTTTTGTTCCTAATGGCCTTCATTGGGATACATTGTTCTTGGACTACATTTATTATATGCTTGAAAGTATCCCACATCCCATAAGCATTTTTACCTCTGAATTCTATATCCCAGTCTACCAAATTTAGCAAGCTTCGAAGTTTTACATAATCTCCCTTATGAAAATTTGGAACTTTTTCAGCATTCTCAGTTATTTTACCCTTCTCAATTCCCAAGTTAAAACGAACTATCTGATGGTCACTATTTCCCAATGCTTCCCCAACAGTCAATTCTTGAACTAAATATTCACTGTTAGAAAGTACTAAATCTAATATATTGTCCCCCCTCGTTGAATCGTTAACAAATTGATTCAAAAAATTATCCTCAAAGCATTCTATGAACCTGCCACTTGTTCTATCCCTACCTATCATATTTTCCCAGTCCACAGAGTTTAAGTTGAAGTCCCCAATAATAACTGCATCTGTTTCACATCCCTTACTTATTTCCCTTATCATTAGTTCATCTATATCATCAGTCTGCCCAGGTGGCCTGTAAAAAGCTCCCAAATGCACCATTCTATTTTTACTGAACCTAATATCTATCCAAAGTGACTCAACTCCATCCTGCTTTATTGAAGTATTTAAACTTGAAACAATGTTGTTTTTTATATAGATAATTATTCCTCCACCAATCCTACCTGTCCTTTGACTAATGTACATATTATAGCCCTGAAAATCAAATTCACTTATAGTGTCACTAAATTCTATTTCATTAACCCATGATTCAGTAACGCATAATATATCTATATCCTCATTGCTAATATAACTAAATAGCTCATCCTTCTTGTTTCTAAGACTACGAGCATTTGTATAGAAACAATTTAACCCCCCTATCCCTGAAGCACCTCTTGAAACTTGAATGACCTCACCTCTATCGCCTTGGAACCTATTTCTGTTATCTGCCAAGTCCATTCTACTTTCAGTACTATAATGTCCTCTCATAATTCCCTGACCACTATTAGTATCTAGTTTCCCGCCCGCAAAGACCTAATAACACGATCATACTCCTCCCACAACACATCTACCCCCCTCCTACTCAAATGCAGTCCATCCATCGCATACATTTCTTTCATTCCAACAAACCTATCCCACACATCCACAAACATGACACCTTCCATCTCACACATCCTCCTCACATAATCATTCAGCCCAATTGCACGAGACATCCATTCTACCCCAACATCCATTCTTGGAAGCACACCTGTCACAACACCTTTCATTCTACTTTCTTTCACCTTTTCAATCAACCTCTTGTACCTCTCAC
Source organism: Ceratothoa steindachneri (assembly GCA_963969495.1). Lineage (NCBI taxonomy): Eukaryota > Metazoa > Arthropoda > Malacostraca > Isopoda > Cymothoidae > Ceratothoa > Ceratothoa steindachneri. The sequence continues at coordinate 8,929 of CAXAKS010000255.1, read as the reverse complement.
GTAACTCACATGCACCCACTTTCTTCACATCATTCACTCCTACATGTGTAATCACAACAGCATCCCTTGCACAGCCAGACACCAGTTCCTCATACCTATCAGACAGATCTCTCACTCCAGCACCCGGCAAACACACCCTCAAACCATTCAATCTACTTGCATTCAACTTCCTATCTAAATATCTAACTCGCGAATCACCCATCACAAGCACTTCAGTCAGACTCCTATTCCTAACCCCCACAGACCTAACTCCATCCCCACTCCTATTCTCATTCAAACTACCAGTCACTCGAACTCCACCCCCACCCCCATCAGTCATATCACTTCCAGTTACTTCCTCTCTTAGGGCACTGAATCTATTAGTCAAGCTAATAGGATCTGTGTCCCTCTGACGCACACACCTATTCTCCCCCTGGCTAACCACCTCAACAGAGGCAACCCTATTCTCACAAAGAACAGGAGAAGCCTCCCTAGCTTCATGTTTCCTAACCACTCTCCACTGTCCCCCATCCTCACTAGGCCTATTTCTAACTAATCTAAGGGGGCTAACTTCACTATCACTAGAACTATCACATCCTACCTCCTCCACTGGCCCTCTACCTTCACCTGAAACATCTAACTGGCCTACCTCACCACCTAACCTATTCCCAGCTCTAGGCCTAACACTAAGTTCCCTCCTGAGCTCAGCAACTAACCCCTCCAGCCTACATATCCTGTCTAAATCCTGCCTTCTCATCCCCTCTAAATCTACAATGCATTCACGCAGCCCACATACAACACATGTATACCCCTCACCTAATACACCACAACCAATGCATACATTCCGACACTCATGCTCACTTTCATCCCCAAACTCCATCACTTATTCAAACAAAGAAAGAATTTAAGTAGCAATAAGAAATAAAAAAAGAAGAGCAACTTAGCTTTCGCTGATTGTGGTGAGAAACAAAAAACAAAAAAACAAACAAACTATAGAAAAATCTGAAAAATAGATCAACAGACTGAGAGCTCTATAAAACACGTGCTACCTGTTCGAAGGTCAGTTCGAAGGTTAATCTACAGCGTCGTCCTATTTGGTTCTATTGAAGGTGACAAGACTTTTAGACCACCCTGTACATATCTCGCGAACGGTCAAGTTCAGGCAAAACAAATTCTTTTTCGCTACCCTTTCAATACCCCGAACGCACGTGAATACCCCTGAACGCATCGACTTCGGGTCGAACGAATACTTGTAAACCGATATCGAATTGCGTTTGGGATAATAATAACACGTTACCCCCACCGTATGACTTCACTTAAAAGGCGGCTGTTGCTTCAGTTGCTTCCTTCGACCAGCATTGCTTGAGGAGAGTCAAATAATCTTCCCACAGGACACACGTGTGAATGCCTTCACCCGCACGTTAGCCGTTGGGGGATGGGGCAGAGTGGGGGGCTGGGGCTTATACAGGCGTATGGAATTAGAGTAGGTCGACTTTTACAGCTGGGCGGAAGGGCAAAGGTTAATTAAGGCAGGAAAAATCATGCCGTTGAATGCGAGAACAAACCAGTAGACCAAACTTAGTTTAAGTTCTCTCGATAAAAAGGGAAAAAGTAAAAACAATCGAAAGCATCATCTAACTCATAAAACTACAATTAAAAATGCAAAATTGAACGAGCATTAATAGCTGCACATAGCCCCCTACAAAAAAAAACAGGCTTTAATGAGGTAGGCCCTGTATGATGGAGTCATGAAGGAGAACAGTAATTCTGGAGGCATCAGAAAGGGAGACGGAAGAGGAAATGATATTAAGGAGATAAATGAACGAATAATGGGGTAAACTTATACAGGCAAGGACTGAACAAGAAGAAATAGGTGGGAATGATGAGTTAATTAATATAATACAGGAAGCAGAAGACCGATGGATGAGAGTGATTAAGGAAGATAGAATATTGGATGACTAAAATGAAAATGCACAAGGCAATGGATGAGTATTTTTGAAGTATGGGGGAAAGGATGTGAAAGTTACTGGCAATCTTATTTAATAGCATGGTGATGTGTAGCCAAGACATGGCAGTGAAGCAGGATCAACATGATTTACAAAGGTGGGGGGAAAGACAAGAAGCAGATAGGTAATTACAGGCCAATAGATACAATGAGTGTGGTCGGGAAGATGTTCAGCAGCAGAATGAGGTTGAAGGAATGGGGATAAGAGGAGAATATACTTGGGGCTGAACGAAATGGATTTAGAGGTATGATGTACACCCTGTAGATCCAGCAAAGTGTAAGAAAGAGTGAGTAAACAATGTGTAGTGCTATAAGTGGGCTTTCTATAGAAAGCCTTTGATCGAGAGGATAGAGATAAATTGTTTGGGAAATTTAGAGAATAGGAGATAGACCCAGACATATTTAAGGCTATGGAAGAATAACAAAGTGAAAGGAATTGGATAAATGAGGGAGGATAGACGGGTCAGACACGGATCTATCATTTCTTCTAGCTTCTTCATTTTTGTAAAATGCAAATTAATGGTAATGGGGAAGGTAGAAACGAGGAAGGATGGATAATGGCATCCTAAAAGTGGTGAAGGAGTATAAATACCCAAGTTTGAAAGCGAAAAGATGTTTAAAAAAGTATAAGACAGAATTAGATGTGTAGGCTAGGAATGGTGGCTAGTGTGCGAAACCTGGTATAAAAGTCCAAGCTGAAAAGCTCCAAAATAAAGTGGTAACAATAGCACTAGGAGCCTATTTCTACGTAGCAGTGAAAGCGTTAAGAGGAGAAATGGGGTGGATTAAGTATGAAAAGCGAATTGCAAAGATGAAAACAAGATATGAACCGAGGCTGCAAGAGATAGGATGGGGACATGGACTTGTATGGTGTCAATAATGCATCCCAGAGTAAAATTGTAATCAAAGTGAAGCACCGGATGAACTGGGAGGAGGAATCAAAGCAGTAAACAAGATCAAATAAAGAATAAAAAGAACGGCTTCAAAAGCCAAACGGAGGAGATGCTAAAAAAAGCTCAAAAACTAGCAAACTTAACTTATTCAATTATAGCCAAAAGCTGTAACAAAGTAATGATAGGGAAACATTTTGGAAAAATATAGCATTACCACCAGTATTGTATGGTACAAATATTATAGATCTAACTGAAACAGATAGAAATAAGCTACAAATATATGAAAATGCAGTAGATAGAAAAATATTAGGAGCAACTGCTAGTTACACCCTGTATTAAGATCAGAGAGAGGAGGAGCTTCCATGATGAAAGAAAGAATAATGAGTGGCAAAATTAATTCTGTAAAGAGTATATATGAAAGAGAGAATGATTTACTAAAAGACATATATAAAAACAAGAAGAATAAGTGGTCAAAATGGACGACTAATTATTTGAAAGAATTAAAAATAGATCAGAATTCAAAATGAATAAAAATGAGCTAAAAATAAAATTAAGAGAATGGGATAAGGAACAATGGATAAAAGAAATAGAAGAAAAAAGTAGCCTATGTATATATAGAGAGTATAAGAAAGATATAAAAGAAGAAAAATATATTACTGTTTAAAGCAAGAACAAATACTTTGTTATCAATGGACAGAAACAGATTTAATAATCAGAAAACTAATTGTCCATTATGCAACCACGAACTAGAGGATCTTTTACACTCTATTATCTATTGCCCAGAGTTGGATTATGCAACAAGAATTATTAAAAAATGAAGAAAATGATAATGATAAAATAGTGGGTACATTTCTATTTGAGGAGTATGACCAAGAAGTAAAAAAAAAAATGAATTATATAAACTATGGAAAATGAGTGAAGAAAAATTAAAGAAATAACCCCAGATTAGGAATAGCTTAAATACCCAATTATGATTTAAGTGTAAAAGAGAATGTGAACACAATAATACATTAGTTTACATGTGCAACTAAATTAAAATTGAATCTGTACAGGTTAAAAGGAATAATAATCTCAGCAGCTGATTTAAACATGTATAGTAGAAATATGAGACAAGATATTTATATAGAATTAAGTTACATATTGAATATAGAAGAAGAGATCTCTGTGGATCAATATCATTTTTAAATACGATCCATTCAATATTGAGTTATGACAAGTGCCGTGGCCCATTCTTTGCTAATTTTATGGGCTGTGCTGCTAATAAAAGAGAAGTCGTTGAGAAGAGGATTCTCAAACAAATCAAACAGTGGCAGAGGTGGAGGAGTCAAGTTGATAGAAAGTAGGGCTAATTATTTGATAAAGATCTCAACTCGATTTTGAAAGTAAAAAATATATTTGATGTTTTATTTAAATCTGACCATATTTTTTTTGTGCAAATGTATACAACTATTTTTATTATAGTCTTTGGTTAATGGACAAATGTGCCATTAAAATGCATTGTATACTAGTACCTAACTAGCTTAACCTTAAGGAACCTGGCAAAGTGTACCGTCGTATTAATGCATCTCCCGAATAACTCAATAGCGGAAGGGTTTACGTGCCCGGGTCCCATTTAACCCTTCAAAACCTTTTTGAATTTCACGCAGCGAATGCTGCTCTATGGCAAGCTGTTATCCACCAACAGTCAGAGTATGAACACCACCTAATTAACCAACGCCGAACAAAACCCAAACTTTTCCACTCATATCAGGAACAAGAAAACTACACTCCCTTCTGTTGCCTCCCCCCCCCTCCCCGCCTGTTAACGAGCCCTGTGATGATTCTTACCTAATGGCAACTAAATTTGTCGAAGCATTCGCCACAGTTTTAACCAGTGAGGACCCAATTGACCCTAGGCCCCACCAACAAACTCCACATCAAATTTCTGATACAGACCTCACCATTGACGATGTCAAGACACATCTAAACACTGACAGCGCCATGGGCCCCGATAATTTACATCCCTTGTTTCTGAAGAATTGATCCTTATCATTAGCCGACTATCCATTCTACCTGATCTTTCAAAAATCCCTAACTTCCGGCACCGTATCCAGTGCATGGAAACATTCCAATGTCACACCAATATTCAAGAAAGGTTCTCAGACTGACCCCCTAAATTAACCCTCCTATCCATGGCACCTACCAAATTGACGGATACGACTTGCCTACCGTGGTTGATTACCACAAAAGGTGGACTCTAAACTAAGATTCCATTCTCACATCAGAGAAACTGCTAACAAAGAGGGTGGAGTGGCTTCAAACCTTCTCAAGTCCACAGTCTGCCGCACACCTACGTTTATGAATACACTACTCATCTCCGATATCAGACCAGTAATAGACTATGCCTAAGTCATCTGGAATACAGGTTTAATCGGAGATCTTCACCTGCTTGAATCTGTACAAAGACGATGGACCAAGCAAACCTCCAACCTCCCAAACTTACCCTCCCCAGACTGACTGACTAACTAACCTTAATTTTTTTTCAATTAAAGGACGGCTCTTGAGGACTGACCTGATCCAATGCTTTAAAATATTTAATAACTTGTCCCCAATTAACCCCATGACTTATGGCTCCTCATCAGGGGATAAGAGGCCATCCTTATAAAATATATGTCCCTCACGCAGCCACTGAGGCAAGGAAGAGATTTTTCTGACACAGGGTGATAAAAACATGGAATGCCCTCCCCAGTGATGTTGTCACCTCAACATCTCTCATTATCTTCAAAGACAAGCTCTCACAACATCTACAGTCTTCAACCCCTAAAATACTTTCTCTCATCCCTAGTCCTACCACCGCCCCCCCTCACCCTAGCCAATGGCCTAATTTACGTACTAATGAATGATCAACATTGATTATCAAAAGGACTAGCGATCACATGGAAACTATAACTGAACAACTCATTGCTGGACACAATATACCAGTCAAAAGGTGCTTTTTATAGTATATTCCAAAGTAAATCTGACTGGCGTATCCAATTTAATATACTGGGCTGCCTAGTCGATAGCGCCATGCACTGCCATTAGGTAACCCTACCAGGTGAGTAAACTAGGTGAGAATCCCAAACAAATTCTCTTTAGGTACTCGTTCTTCAATGCTCGAAATCCCCCAAACACACGTCACTGCCCAACATTCTTATATTTAGATACTTGCTTTCAGCAATAATCTCATTTCCACCAAGCTTGGGGTGGTTTCTAAGCGAAAATGTGGTTCACAAATTAAAAATGCGTGGGATATGTGAGGTCAGGTCACAGTGGAGGGACGTTATCAGTGGCGTACCTCAGGGATCAGTTCTAGGCCCATTATTATTTCTAGTTCTATATAAATGATCTTCGGGAGGCTGTAAATAACTATCATTTTTTAGCTGATGACACAAAACTGTAGTAAATGAAGTTGAAGCGAAGTTGAAGTGCAGAACGACTTAAATAAGGTTGGGCTCAAAAGAGGCGAATTAATTTCAACCTTAACAAATGTAAAGATATTAACATAAGAAAGAGATAAAGGATAATTTAGCGAGGAAATGGATGGGTATTGCCCGAATGGAGTAGAGGATGCGAAGGACATAGGAGTAGCAGATAGGTCATTGAGATTCTCTAAGCATTGTATTGAGGCAGAAAATAGAGTGATGGGTTTCATTAAGAGGAATGTTACTTATAAAAGTAAGGAAGTTTATCCTTAAACTGTATAACTCGTATGTCAGAGCACAACTATATACACACATGGTTTCCATACTTAGATATCAACCAGTAGAGTCAGTGCAAAGGAAGGCAACAAAGTTGGTACTCCCCTGAACCACCTTGAAATGGTTGAGGGTGCATAAATATGTTCTTATTTTTGTATTCATGTAAATAAAATGGAAAATGCTTTCCACTTACTGTATTGTGTTGGGTATCGCTCGGAAATAGCGGCGAGGAGGCATCTTTCTTTAATTCCCATTTGGTTTTAAATAATGGCGATTGCTCTCGGGGGACTCGGAATCACGTTTTGTTTTAGCACATTTAAAAGCAAAATTATCTTGGATCGCTAACGCTTGACCGCACTCTTCCCAATTAATTTGAACTTTAATTAATTTAGGATCGGCTAAAAATGTATCGACAGAACCACATTTACCACAGGAGATAACTAAGAGTCAATGGAGAGCAAATCAATTCGGAACTACCAGTCAGTAGCTAGCTCCGCCCATTTGGGGCGGACCCATCTTAATACCTCCAGACCCCCGTTTCCCCCACTACAAGAAGCAATGAGGAAACGCTTAGGAGCTATTTGTATAACTATAAAGAAGAATATATATATATATATATATATATAGCAGATAAGAAACTTGAAAGGCTTGAATGCCACGATGGAGGAAAGATCAAATATATTTATCTATTTATGTATAAAAAATTTATAAAACCCTAAAAATAATAATTAAATAAAACAAAAAACAACAAATAAAGGGAGAAAAAATAAAAACCGAAACAAGAAAAACCTGAGAGAAGCCCTCTACACCAGGGCAACACTTAAACTCTTTTTATCTTTATATACCTACTACACATTTTCCTACTTCTTACATCAATTTCAATTTTAGGAGCCTCGCCATTTCCTCCCTCTACCCCCAAACTATCCCCTTTAAAAAATACCAATTTCCCTGATTTTCTTAAGGGGAGGGGGTTAAGAATTTATAAACCCGTGTGGAAGAAGCTCAGCATGGGTTTATAAGAGGTACCTCGTGTTTAACAAATTTATGGCTTATGTTCCTAAGCAATTAGATAAAGGAGAGAATGTTGATGTAATTTACTTAGATTTTAGCAAAGCTTTTGATAAGGTTCCACGTAGGAGACGAGTTCACAAATGCATGGGATATGTGGTAAAGTTTTGAATTGGATGGCTGAAAGACAGGAAACAGAGAGTTGTGCTGAATGGGGTGAGGTGACGGTGGAGGAGCGTTATCAGTGGCGTAACTCAGGGACCCGTTCTAGGCCCTTTATTATTCATAGTTTATATAAATGATCTTGGGGAGGCTGCAAATAGCAAAGTGTCAATTTTTGCTGATGATACTAAATTGGCAGCTGTAGTCAAAGAAATGGACGGTAGCTTTAAAGTGTACATAGAGTGACTTAAATAAGTTAGTAGCTTAGGTTCAGAACTGGCAGATGACCTTAAAAAATGCAAAGTTATTAACATGGGAAGGGATTATAAGGAATTTAGCTATGAAATGGATAGGCATTGGCTGAATTCAGTTGAGGATGAGAAGGACTTGGGTGTAGTAGTAGATAGGTCACTGAAGTCTTCAAAGCAGTGTATTGAGGCAAAAAATAGAGCAAATAGGGTGCTAGGATACATTAACAGGAATGAATTAAAAAGAGGCTCGGCCCGGATTTGCGAATTTTACGCGCCAAGTAGTTTCCTCCTTTTATAAACGTCCATTCATTTAAAACTATTTTCCATTAGACATCAACCCGCCCGTTGTGTAATGTTAATCCACTTCAGTTGTGGATACTCACCGGATGGAGGCCTATATCGTGCTGAACCCCACTTGCCCCAGGATGATATGATTTTCCTTACCTTTAAAAATGACATTGGTTGGAATCAAGTGGGGCTCTCCGAACCATACCTGGTTATTCGCTAAATGGGGCTCTCCGAACCATAGCTGGTCAGTTGCGGGATACACGTAATTAATTAAAAAATCAAACGCTGCGATCCGTTAAATTTTATGTTATTTGTTTAACGCATTTATTTTTTACTTATCTAATTTAATCCAGGAACGGATCCATGGAGGGAGGGGCTAGGAGGCTAACCGCTCCCCCCAAAAAAATTTCAGACCCGTTTATGTTTCTAAACCGTCTTTTTCTTCTTTACCATTCATTCCCTGTGGCACCCACGGGGATGCAGAGGGCCTCAATGAACTCACGCCACCCCGCTCTATCTTGAGCTAATGCGTCAAGATCCTCCCAACAATCATCTCCTGCTACCCGCCTCATAGTCCTTATCCGAGTCTCCCTAGGCCTACCTCTACCTCTTCTACCAGGGGCC
>CAXAKS010000254.1:0-42422 GCA_963969495.1 Ceratothoa steindachneri | reverse complement strand
TTCCCTTTTCGAACTAACCTCGGTCAATCAGATTACCACGCACTCGAAATATAGAATTATTCCCCTTAACGAATAGTTATATATGGTATATCGTCGGGAGCCTATTCTACGACACTAGGCTAGAATCTCCAATTAGAGCTTCTTCTGCCCTTGAAGGCTTTTCGTAGGATGGGCGAATTAAAATAAAATGAGCTATGCACCAAACTTTTGGTGACATTGGCCAATACCAACTTTATTGTCTACGGTTTTTTAGCCTATTTAGGACACTTTTCATGTGCTGAATCCTAAAATCACATTAGATATGCTCAATCAGCACAACTTTTATATTTATCGCTACATGATTTTTTGCGGGTATTTCATACCTATTTATATGATGAGTAAATTGTATGTTTCGTTTGCAGGAGAATCAAAATGATTCTCCCAAAAGATCTTGCGAAAATAAGTCCGATGTATTCTGCTACATCTGCGGCGAATACACCGTTGTTTCTAACAGGAATCCAGTCGCAAGTTTCATTAAGCGTTCTTACCATTCTTATTTTTGGTATGAAACTTGGTGACCAGGATAGAGCTTGGGCGCCACACATGGTATGCAAGACATACACTGAGTATCTGTTTCGTTGGACGAAGGGCAAGAAACCTCATCTGAAGAAGACCGACTACTATTTCTGTGTTATTAATTTGACTGGGAACAATAAAAAGAACTGGAGCAGCCTCAACTATTCGGTTCTTCGATCAGCACCTCGTCCTTTAGCTCATTTGATGAAATTCCAGTACTTGTTTTGGGAGAAATTCCTGACATTAGTCAGGAAGATTCCTCCAGTGTTAAACAAAATTAAGAAGAAGTGTTTTATGACGATGATGTTCCACATCCTTTTCCCCCCACGATCTAAAAGATCTAGTTCGCGATCTCAGTTTGTCAAAGTCCTCTGCCTAACTGCTGGCATCCATATTGAATGAAAAAACTCCTACTTTTGAAAATACTCGCATCATCTTCCATCATGACATGGAAGTGTTGGAGACCAGGTATTAGGGAGGATGGGATGCAATCATAATGGCCGATTACTGTTTTATTCTGGAGAGAGACCTCCCTACCGCTTAGCAATCTAGGAGTTCGAAGGAACAGAAGTTCATGCCCTGAATTCTGAACAATGATGACCTAATATCCAATTTACATGGACTTTCCTTTATCAATGTCTACTATTCAATGTACATTTAAATAATAAATTACATTAGAAAACGATGGGGGGTTTTTATCTTAAAACCTTATTTCGGATGAGAAATAAATAAAAAATAAAACCAAAAATGTCACAAAAATATAATTGATTTAGTTATAAGATCGGATTCTTTAAAAATGGACTTAGCACAAAACTAATTATTTGATCGGAGGAAACGTTTGTCATCTTCAAAATCACCGGTGCAAAATTTTCGCTTAAATCATTTGAAAAACTTAGACGACTTACAAAATCTTTTCTTTTTATATCCCATTGTAATTTGTTTGGGAAACAATTGTAATTACTACTTTGGGCAAGCACCAAACGTTAAGTAATTTTTAGTGTAACATTTGCAATTACTCATTTTAGGTGGCCACCAAACGTTGGGTAATTTATTACTGCAACTTTTGTAATTACTCATTTTAGGTGGCCACCAAATGTTGGGTAATTTATTACTGCAATTTTCGTAATTACTCTTCTAGGATATGCATTAGATTCTGGGCAATTTTTTAGTGCAACTTTTGTAACTACACATTTACGCAAGCACCAAACGTTAGGTAATTTGTTCGTGTAACTTTTATAATTACTCGTTTGAAGCAAGCACCAAATGTTAGGTAGATATATTTAGTGAAACCTTTGTAATTATGCATTTGGAGCAGCATCAAACATTGTGCAAGTTGTTAGCGCAACTTTTATAATTACCCACTTGAGGCAAGCACCAAACGTTGGGTACCTTGTTATTGAAACTAGTGTAATTACTAATTTAGTATGAGCATCAAAAGTTGGATAATTTGTTAGTGCAACTTAAGTAATTATTTATTAGAGGTAAACGAGAAACTTTGGATAATTTGTTAGTGCAACTTTTGTAATTACTTATCTAGGGCAAGCACTAAATCTTGGGTAATTCGTTAGTGAAACTTCTGTAATTATCCATTGGGGAAAGCACCAAAGGCTGGGTAATTCGTTAGTACACATTTTGTAATTACTCATATGGGGTAATCACCAAACTTTAGATAATTTGATATTGCAATTTTTGTAATTACTCATTGGGGACAAGAACCAAACTTTAGGTAATTTGTTAGGGCAGCTTTTTTTAAATTACTCATTTGGAGTAAGCACCAAACTTTTGATAATTTCATAATAAAGCTTTTGTCATTACCCATTTGGGGCAAGCTCCAAACGTTGCATAATTTATTAGTCTATTTTCTAATTACCTATTTTGAGCAATGATCAAATTTTGGTAATTACTGATTTGAGACAAGAAGCAAAGTTTTGGTAATTTTTGCAATTATTATTTTTAGAGCAAGCACCAAGCTGTGGGTAATTTGTTAGCTTAACTTTTGTAATTACCTGTTTGGAGCATGGACCAAACACTGTGTGAATTTTTTTAGTGCAACTTTTGTAATTACTCACCTAGAGCAAGCGCAAAATGTTGGGTAAATCGTTAGTGCAACTTTTGTGATTACTTATTTAGGGTCATCAGCAGACGTTGCGGAATTTGGCAGTGTAAATTTTGTAATTACCTATTTGGGGCAAGTACCAGATGTTGACTAATTTCCTCTGTAACATTTTTAATTGCTCGTTTTGCGCAAGCAACAAAGGTTCAGTAATTATATCATCATCATCATCATCATCACCATCATCAATAACTCTATAATTTAGGAAGGGGATTTTTTTGAGTATTTGAATAATAATTTCATCGTAGTTTTTTTCTACAGGATAAAAGATAAAAAAAACTAACAATGGGTCTGTTTGTATTGAACTCGGAGCACTAGCTAATTTTAAAAGTAAATTCATTGTTTTATATCCCCATTAACATGAACTTGAGGTTGATTTAGCAATACGGGACACTTAAAAATTCCATTCCATTCCATTCCAAAGCCAATTAATATTTTACAGATATACAGAAACCAAGAAATCAGATTCGCTGAACTGAGAGTATGTAGGCGGCGTCTACCAAACCACAAAGAGGGTGCATGTCCGAAACATGCTTTCGACTCAGCTATATGGTTAAGGGGAGGCGTAAAACTTGGACGGTGCCACACACGACAGAGACGCCTCATCTTATGCGAGGTGGTCCTGGCCAATTTTTCTGAGAGGAAAAAATACCTTCTCTGTTCTTGGGTTCCTCTACAACTATAAGCAAATCAAGTATATATGTGCATAAGAGAAGTAGTACAGTAATGCTTTAGTAGATTTTTTTCCTTGAGACGACTTTTAAGGTAAATGTATAGTAATCTGTAGTTTCCATAGTCATAATACAAGGCTCGGAAGGATTTCATGTATGTATATCAATACATTCATTAAATAAACCGAATATTTCACCATAGTTCGTAATTTGAAAGAGTAGCAGGTCTTTAGTTAATGGAGTTAGGATAACAATAAGAATTTCACTAATCATTTTATTTTTATTTTGGTATTATTATTACTATTATGATTATTTTATTATCGTTAATTTACTATCTTTAATTTCTCATAATTAATTTAATTATAATTATTTTTTCTATTATTGATTTATCATCACCTGCTATGTAATGGAAGCGCTTTAGGAATTTATGTTTTGGCGAAGGGGTGAACTTTGATGAAAGCCGGCCACCGGTTTTATAACGCGACTAAAACAACAGGCACAAATCATACTCAAGTGACTAGGGAGACATTTCCGGCTGCTGCTGAAAGAGAGAAAGAGAGAAAGAAAGAGGGAGAGAGAAAGAAGAGAGAGAGAGAGAGAGAGAGAGATAGAGAGAGATGTGAACTACCTCTTTATTTCGCCATAGCGTCCTTATCTCCAAGCAAATTCCCGAAATTTGGGGAAGGTAAATATACCTGTCGAGCGGCGCGAGTGTCCCATTCAGATCATTCTATTCTCCAAACCACTTTCTTCAAACGTTAAAAATACAAGAAGGCGACGCCTGCCTCATGAGATGTCTTGCATATTTCCTAGAAGCCAAGGCGATGGTCGCCGCTAACCACTCACTCTCCTCGTCGAACAAAACTAAACGAAGCCGATATCTCAAATTGTCCTGCACGTTCACATGTGTTTTTTATTCATATAACACATCATATTTTTTATTAATATGATTTTCCATGTAGACGTATGTTGAGAGTGATATGGTAATAGCTAAAACACGTAACTACTGTATACCGTTGAGGAAAGAAGTTTGATACGCACACTGCGCGATGAGGGTCTCAGTTGTCGACAAATCGGCTCTGAGTAGGCGGATCACATTGCGGTTTTGCAGAAATGTTGTATAGGATCCGAAAAAATTAGAAAGTCCAAGACAGATCTAGTTATGGATGACCCAGATTCAGTATGAAACGTAACGAAAGGTTTCTGCTTCGTATGAGCCTTCAGTATCGTAAGGAAACCGCAGTCCAGCTACAACATTAATGGTCAGACGGCGGCCAGGTTAATGCATCTATTAGAACAGTCCGTTGTAGACTGCTTTTACATTCGCCCCCTATAAATCCTCCGGCGCCAGAGTTGGAAGGCAGTATCCGCCGTTCTCTCTGCTCCGTCAGTATCCTCTACCCGCCCCCTTCGGTACCCGTTATTCGCGTCCCGTGGGACTCTGCACAATTCTCGCAGAATCCCTCAAGCTCTCGGTATTCTCGTTAATTCACGTGAGTCTATCTTGACCCGCTTTTCTCGCTCCTCGAACGCAGAACGCTCAATCTCGATTCCTGTTACTCGAAAGCAAGATTTAAGTTCACTCCCGTAATAGTCATTAATACTGACCGTTTGTTTGTACTGTGACCGTCGTCACCACGTCTCCCCAGCCCTTAGATGTTGAAGACCAATGCAAATCTAGTATGTATATAGCTCATTCTAAAAATACTTTTAATCTTGTAAAATAATAATGATTTGAATATTAGTAAAGTTATTTTTGTACCCATTTTTCTGTTATCCCGGAACTCCAAGCTAGTCGACTATTGGCCAACCTACTTTCAGTAAATTTGCACTCTGCTTATATTGTAAACTTTTCACCCACTCGTAAAGCAAAGAGTGTGAACTTGACCCTATTCTACAAAATCTATATTAAACTGGTGCAAGGTGTGTAGGGTTAACCTACGACATCTATATTAATCTGGGTAAGGTGTGCAGGGTTAACCTAATTTAGTAAAATTTCCAAGGTGTCCCAAACATTTGGCCACGGCTCGACATTTAACTTTCTTCAAATTTACTACGAGCAGTCAATGCCTTCGTTTATTTCAGAGGTGAATCAAAGCTAAAGCAACTAGGTTCTATTGGAATACAATTTAGTGTCACAACATAGAAAACTTGTGTCAGCAGTGCCAGAGGTGCCTACACAACTACTTTAGGTTTGCACTTTCAAGTAAGCTATTAAGTTTACTTACTTTATTTGCGATAATTGGAACATATAAGAAAGCCATATTAACATCAGATAGCTATTTATTTTTGTTACGATTAGATTCATTTAGATCACTTCGATTAACATTAGCATTTCAATTCATACCCTCGTCACAAACTAGTCTGTTAATTTGACTAGAATTAGCCTTAACACTTCTATTAGAAACTAAACTAAACAGGGTATAGTTTCCACTTTAAGGTACTCTGCTTATTTCTGATATAATATTTTAAATAGAGTTACCCCTTTGTATTCTTTAAATTCTTACAATGTCTTAAAATATCTTTTTTTCAGATGATGATGAAAGAATGAGAGGAAAATAGGTTCGGGATTCCAAGTACTGTTATAGGAGTTATTTTAGCAGAAATTCGAAAAGCACTTATAATTCGCCTTCCATTAATATTAATCCCAATATGTATCGGAATTATACTATCATATAAGTCTTCATTATAAAATTATATACTCCATTGAACCTTGCGTGTTTAGTATTACGCTCTTTCGTGTTCATGAGGGTTTTTTTTTGTTCATGTGAGGTAGTATTAATACCAGTATTTGTAGAAATTATTTCTTATAACTAATCTTCTAAGATTTTAACATTATATTCAAGATTTTTATCTTATTTTCAATGTTATCAGAACTTGCCTGTTTATTTTAGGTAACATTCTTTTCAGCACAGCATTTCTGTTATAATATTTTAAACCTTCATTTGCATGTTCATTTGATAGTATTGACTTCAAGTTTTAATTTCCTTTCAACATTATCATGCTTTTATTTTACTTTGGCACTATTTTTTCTCTAATTCTTTAGATTTTTGAGTTTGACAATTGCTCCGCTGCCATCAGAACAAAACCACAATTATACACTTACGATTTGAGATAGTTTTTCTTCCTCGCTCATATTCTAACAGCCTTCCATTTCTTATGATAGTCATAAATTAGTGCTAATTCAAATTAATTAGCTAACTGGTCACATTTTACACACCCCGCATAAATCATTTGTTCAACACTTACATCTTTACTTTCTTAGTGCAGGATATAATTTCCCAGAGGTTTGTTAGATTTCCACAACTAATTAAGTATAAATAAAAGAGATGATACCCCAAGATAAACTTTATAATATGCGCAATAATTTAGGTTTATAAATGAATTTCAGATATAAACACTCAAGTGGGTTTATTCAGTGAAAATTTTGATTTTTCCTTCAGGAAACTGTAATTAGAACTACAAAATTTTGTGGCAGACACTGGCCCCGAGCTTTTACCACACGACTTGCACACGCACACAACATACACGAGTAAGCAGGGAGACCTTTGGTAAAGCTTCTAGGTCGCTGGGAGTGAGAGAAAGAAAGGTGAACCTTCCCTGTGGTTCTCCAGATATGATTCTTTCTATCTCTATTCCAGTTTCCACTGGACGCAACTTGCCCTGAGAACGTAATTCCTCTCCAAGTAGGGCACACGCCATACTTCCCCAATTTTGAGGGAAATCTCATCCTGCCAGGCTGTCGTGTTCAGAAGCAGTTCATTCCAGTTCGTCTCATTCTCCAATCCACTTCCTTCAATCGCTAAAAAGACGAGAAGGAGACACCTATCTCAGACTGTGACGCTCCCCCTCTCTCCTGAAATCCAAGTCAACGGCCGCCGCTAACCGTTTAATTCTATTATGATTGACGAGTGGCCCCTCAAAGCCTATTATTCCATTAATCGGCAAGTGTTCCACTACCGTTTCTCTTATAATTTCGCCATACACAAGGAACATTTAATTCACTTCGCATATTATCATTAACTCTAAGATTCAGTGGAAAGAATAGATATCAAGTCTTATTTAATTACAATAGTTTCACAGTACCTAAAGTAAGGCGCAATATTCAGTTCAACATTAATAATTACGGCTAAAGTGAATAATTCCATCTTTTATCTGTTACTACTTCCTTTTATATACTAAATAAATATCATTTAATAAGATTATTTACTCTGTGTACTAATAAAGTTCAGAAATACAATTTATTTCATGTCATTCCTTCAGAGAAAGAGAATTCATTCAACATCTCAAATTAGTTGGTTTCGGAGGTGAATCAACACAGAATCAAATACGTCCTACTGGCATACAATTTACTGTCAGTATGTGCCAGTGTTACCTACAATTCCAATAAATAAGGAATATAGCAATAGTCAACGATGCCTCTAGAACAAATTGTATTGCTAGGAATAGCAATAAAAATTGGGTGAATTAAAAAATGGCAAATTTTACTTTTCAAAAAATACAATGGGCTGCCATAACGAAAGTACTGGAAAGACAAGGAGGTGAGCTCATTTTTCACGAGAGGCGTTTATTCTATTTTTCCTAAGACGCAAGCCACCTTGGGAGAGGAGCTCACCTCCTTCACCAACCCAGTTCAATGAGATAGCTTGTTCGACCATCGCCCGACGTTAGCTTCTTTCGACATTACTTCCTTGCTCAAATGCCTGTTAGTACGTTTCTAACCTTTTTATGTGCTCCTACTTTCCTTCCTGCTGTTTCTTAGCACTTCTGTGACCGTTTACTCTAATATATAAGTCTATTTCTTGTGGCATTTCTCTATTATGAACACCATATGGTCGTTCAAACAAAGGGCTCCGGGCTTGTTTTGGATCACGAAAAACAACCTCGTGAACGCCCCGCGGCAAATTGATCAAAGATCACTAATACCACTACATTGAATAAAGCCCTGAACACAGACTACTTCTCGGAGGGGTATAAGATAGCTAAAATCATCTTTATACCAAGAAGGAAAAAACCACCATAGCAGATAATCGATTTCTGCAACATCTCTATTCTGAAGATAGTCGGCAAGAATTTGGAAAGGATTATTAATGACAGGCTACAAGTGCAATTGCGCAAGTTAGGAGCGCACCACCTACAACAACATAGGTTCAGGAAAAAGAAGGGCACTGATACAAGCTTGGCGCTCCTGACAGAAAATCGCCCAATGCCCGGACATTCTTCACTTCTTGTCAACACCTGCGCTGTTGGGTTTTTCCAGAACATTCAGGTCCTCCAGCCTAAACCTGCCTTATGTACGATCGGCAAACAACCCTGCGGACCTTGCCTCGAGGGCCTTTCAGGCCCAAGAAACCTCTTGCCATGGTACCGGCTCCTATACCCGTTTGGGTATATAAGGAGTGGCCACCAGGGCAAGGCATGGTTGTTTAACATCGCGTTCCTTGAGGTTCAGACGCCCGCCCTCCCTTCCCGTTTGCCAATCTATGCATTATATAGCGTGTTGTGCCAGATATGCCTTGCTTTGTGTACCTTTCTTATGGCTCATAATTATTCGCCCTTTTTCCTTTACCGACTTCCCTCTATGAATTTTTTTCCTACTTTTGACCTTTCTCCTTGGTCCATGTCCTTTCTAACTGTTTTTGACTAGTAGGATTTTTTATTTGGGTTCTCTGACCCTTTGTGTATGTCTTTTCATGTATACTTTTCATGTGTACTCTTTGCTTTGTATACTTTTTGAGTACAATTTTTTTGTATTATTATTATTTA
This sequence comes from Ceratothoa steindachneri, assembly GCA_963969495.1. Lineage (NCBI taxonomy): Eukaryota > Metazoa > Arthropoda > Malacostraca > Isopoda > Cymothoidae > Ceratothoa > Ceratothoa steindachneri. Next base: position 33,317 of record CAXAKS010000254.1, on the reverse strand, counting down.
TCTTTTGTATTTTTATAAAATAAAGGAAGGGTTGTCTTCCCCAGTTAGGGAAGGCAACCTTCCAGGACTCTTCCAGGAGGTGACACGTGAGCATTGTGCTGAGAGACACGCAGAAGGCCTTTGACAAGGTTAGGGTAAAAGTGCTCGCATACAAAATCTTGAATATTCAGATAGACCTAATCCTGGAAACAGTCCTTTGCGACTTCGTCATAGATAGAAGGGTTCTTATCATGATCGAAGACCGCAGAGGACATGAGTTCGAGCTCAAAGCGGGCGTTCCTCAGGAAAGCTGCCTTAGCCCTCTGCTTTACCTGCTGCTTATTATACACCTTCCAACACCGGTACAGGAGGACGTGATATACCTGCCATTCGCCGAAGTCATTACGTAAATCGTCCCATGTACCTTCAGGACTGTGAGGGCGCAGGCAGTAAGAATAAGCGCAGAAATCTTCAACATCATTCAATACGAGAAGAAATGGAAAATTAGAACCAACATCGAAAAAAAATTACAATAATCCCGTTATGTCGAAGAAAAAAGGCAGTCGTAACAACAAATGGGAGAAGGTCCAGCTACATCACCGAAGAAAGCGTGCTAGGCCTCAAAATAACCCACTGCAGGTACCGGAGTCACTACACTAACAGGTGAAGATTGGCAAAGAAAGAACTTTAAAAACTGAACGCTTTAGATGGCTTAGCGTGGCAAACGTAAGGAAGTTATACCTAATGTAAATCCGGGGTAAGTTAGCTACCCTTCCGTGGTGACTCATGTGGCTAACAAAGACACTATGAAAAAACTCCAGCGCATGCAGAACGGAGCGACTCTCTAAATAAACAAAATCAAGATGCGCAAACAACGGAGCTTGAGGGGGCTTCACAGGACGCAAAAGCTGGATACCATCAATGTTGAAACCAAGAGTCTAGCCAAGAAGATCTGGACAGCGATAGCTGACAATATCATTCTAGAATTAGAAGAACCGTATGGAAGTATTGAAATTCCAGAAAGTAAGAGAGCGAAAGTCTCGCAAAACAAAATCAGATTCCCCAGCACCAAAATCTGCTCGGAGGAAGACATAACTCCAATATGCTCATAGAACACAACACAAAACAAACAATATATACACAAACAACACCACTGAAAAACGCATATAGACACACAACAAGAACACAAATATAATAAGGAGAAATGAAAGGTGGAAAACGAAACAAATCAGGATAATTAGTAAACCAACAAAAAAAAGCAAAGAGCTCAAATCAAGGAAGAGGAACATAAAGAAACAGCAGAAGAGAAAGTGCTCTGAAGCTCAAAATGACTGCGGTCCCGAAGAAGAAGAACATCTCGGTGGCCACGGGGTAAGAGGCCGTCAAGGAGGAGGAGGATGGCAAGAGCTTGCCGTGCGTGTAAAGGCTTCTTTTCACCCAATGTATGCGGGAATAACGTTGGGGGCGCTGTTGTCGCATTCTCAATGATTTCAAGAGTCATGGCAATCAAATTTTCATTTTTTTATGTTGAAAAAAAAACCCTTCACAGTCAATCAGGTTATCAAAAAGCAGAACGACTGCCTGCTAAGTATCGGCCAGGACTTCTCCGAAGTTCGCTAAGTGTCCACGACCAAGGACCAGGCCCTCGAGATGATGCTCGGCGTCGTGGCTTCGTATGGCGAGAAGATGCCGCGGGTGTGATTCGCAGTCTTTCCTACTGCAAATTTTGTTGAAGACCATTGTGTATTTTCCCTTAATTAATTTCCTTTTGCAACTTTCTCTTCGTCTAAATATCTTTTTTATTCCATCTTGTAGAGGGTGGATCACTTGTCCAGTATTCATCTCTTTTTAAATGAATGTGTTTGGTAAAAAACAAACTAAATTGCTAATCTTTCGATCTTATTCGATCATCTTCGGAGCGTTTTTGAAATGTTCTTGTCCCCTTTACCGATGTAATGAGTGGAGTGAGGATCTGACATAGTGAAAGAAGATTCAAGATCCAAGATAGTATAGAGTTAGAATGTGGAAAAAATGATAGGATAGATAGAAAATATTGTGTAAAGAGTATGTGTTGATGGGATGAGAATGAGTGTAGGATGAGCGATGAGATGAGGATGATAGTGGTTTGTACCAGGTTGCCTGGCTAACGCTTTCCTTTTTGTTTTGTTTTGCTTTTTGATCTGATTTTAAGTTTATTAAATATAAAAATTTAGCGTTCGAGCTTTTGTTTTCTTTTTTCTCAATCGAGCATCTTTATTTTTTTTCTATTTATTAGTTTTTTTGTTGTTTTTGTGCTACTTTCGCATCTTTTTTTAAAATAAATATAATATATATATATATATATATATATATATATATTTATTTGTTTATTAAGTTTTAAGTGGGTAATCTTCTTTGTTAATCTCGGTAATATTTTGTCTCATCGGGTTTCTCATACTCGGTTGTCTTATTCGGTTTCACATATTGTTTGTATGTGTAGCAGAATGAGGTCCAATGGCGGCCACGTGCTCTCCTGTACCCACATCGGTCCGGAGATCCCTTCATGGAGCTGTTTGTGAAAGCTCGAAAACCTAGGCAGGGAGGCGGCGGACGCTGTTATCACTCGCCCCAGCTGTATTTGCCTAGGAACCAAGGTCATCTCCCTCTTCCCTCTCGCGGCCACCTCGCCGCGAGCATGCGGGCACCTCTGCCCCAAAAGATTGGAATCCGTTGGACATTCCAGCGAGCATTATCAAGATTCCCCCCTTTCCCCGAAGGAGTCGTTGACTTTTTATCACGATCGCGCGCGCCTCCTCTCCAGGCACCTATATAACGCGTCGACCGAGTTTTGACACCAGCACTGTCAAACTTCCACCTACTCTGACGAATGAGCTAAAGGACGCTCTCCCCATCCCCTCCCCTCCAGCAGCGATTTCGATTCAAGTGAAGGTTAAATCAATCCGTGGACTCTTCCGTAGTCATTCGGCAAGTTTCGACTTCAGTAAACCCTGCCCTAGTTAATTGGCAAGGACTGACAAGGATTCCCCAACTCCAAACCCGACGTGCTCCCTCGATTGAAGCCGAGGTAAAGAACTTCTACCATAGTTTCACCGTACCCCACTGGCCCTATTTTGTCAACGAGCTCATAAGGTAATCGTAACCATTGCCGCCATCAGATTGATCTTAAATCTAACTTATCCTAATTGCTCCATTATTTGTGTGCACGCCCCAGTTAAAATCCCCCCTTTAAATCACCAACTGTATCTGACCCTTTTAATCCCTTAATCAACCTACCTGACCGCGTGTAGATCTTTAACCCCGTCTAGCGACCATTCCATTTAAATACAATTTCCATGTAAATATATATTCTCTTTTTGTTATTAGTAAACTATTATTTTCTTCATCGTCTTTCTTTTTGCAATCCCAACGGGTACCAACAACCTTTTAATTTGGCCAACTTGCACTCTGAAATAATTGTTTAAAAGGACCCCGCAAAGTAAGAATAGACCATTCCTTCCCGTTCACTTTCGGTCTTCAATCCGCTTGGGCCAATCCCCCAAAAGCACCCACGTTTATATAAATATATCGTCTGGCCATTCCACGACAGTATGGTTGGTTGCTTTCTTCGGTAATCATGTTTTTTTTACCTATATTTTTGCGTTGACGTTGTTTAAGTTTTGTTCAGGCTGCCGTTAAAACGATTTTTGTAGCGTATTTGCCCGATTTCGTTTTCCAGTACTACTATTTGGTTAATTTCGTTTTGGGAAATTATTTTTGTTATATTATCCCCCAGTTTCGTTGAACGTTTTTGTAGGGTTAAATTTAAGGGTTCTAGTGCAGATCTTCGATGGAGTTCCTCAGATGTTATGCCATCCTGTCTTTTTGAATTAGTGATGAACCTTGTGGCTTGATTTTGAATGCGTTGGACCTTTTTTAGTTGTGTATTATTTACTGTATTCATCGGTACTATTGGGTAGAAGAGCTTGGGACGAACTAGGGCCATGTATAATTTTCTTTTTTTTATTACTTAGGGTTTAAATCTGTACAGCGCCGACATTGTAATTTTCGTTTCGTTAATTTTCTGTGCTATGTGGCTGCTTTGCCCTGTTTTTGTTAATTTTAGACCGAGGACGCGTCCTTCCGTGGAGTATGGATATGCTTCTCCATCGACTCTTACTGCAGCTGTTTTCCAGCTGTTTACGGGTATTATTTTGAATTTATCTTTGTTTGTTTTTATTTTGTTTCTTCTTTCGTAGTCATTGATGTTTTTTATCCCCCTCGCTGTTCTTTGAACTACGTCTCGGGGGTTCTTCCTGTCGCTGTTGATTATTTGTGTGATGTCATCCGCCAGCTGGATGTACATCGCACATTCGTGAGTTGTTTGTGGAAGGTTTCTGGTGTAAACAGTATACAGCGTCGGAGAGAGGCATCCTCCTTGGGGAACTCCCGTTTTCAGGTCGATATGGTCACCTGTTTGGCCGTTTATTTGAAGTACGGCTTTTCTTTCATCCAGCTAGTTGCATAATGTTTTGCAAACATTTATTTGCAGGTTAAGGCTGCATATCTTGGCTTTTAAGCCAGGCAACCACACCTTGTCGAAGGCTTTAGCAAAGTCACAGAGTACTATATCTACTCTGTTGCCTCGCGCTGTTTCTGTGGCAATTTTTTCGGTTATTAATTGAAGGTTTCTTCCTGCTTCGTTTGGTTGGCTTGTGTAGCCTGCCTCCCTGCATCTTGCATTGAGGTATCTTGTTAATATGGTTGAGGCCTGTCTCGAAAGAGTTTGAGGAAATTTGGAGTTGGCAAATACGAGCGTATTGGGGGTTGATATGACCCAGCTATGACTAGATCTCCTCTGGTCATTTTTATTTTTATGGCCAGATACGACTCTTCTAACTCATTTACCTCTGTAAAATGGATTCCGGTTTTGAAGCCAATTGCTACACCATCGTACCTTGTTTGTGTGTAATTTGTGGTAATAAATTTATAGTTTAGGAATTCTTATGGTGTCGATCTCTGTGTTTAGTCCATGTTCGGTTAGAATAATTATGTCTGCGTCTTCTTTTCTTATTATGTTTGAGTATGATTTTCTTTTTCCTTGCCATCCGTTTACATTTAGCGTGAAGATTTTAATTTGTCGTTAGTACGTATCCATTTTTATTCATTTGTTAAGGTCTCTTCCTGTCTTCGTTTTTTCAGGGCGGCCTGGGGAACGAGTGCGTCCATTTCGTTTTTTCTTGAATTCACCGTTTGAGATGTTTTGACACGATTCAAGGATGATGTGTATCATGCCTTGCTTTAAAGCATTGTGAACCTGTCTCATTGGCGTCTGCCTCATATTCCCACCTGTACTTTCCCTTAACTAGTCCGTCCACGATTTATTTTTGTTTGATTTCTTTAGGCAACGAGTATGCGTGGGAACCGTAAATTTTAATGTTCAAATCTTGGCTATTGAGTTTTTGTTTTTGTTTTGAGCTTTCTGGGGTCGTCTTCGAGGTTTCTTCGTTGGTGGATTCTTCTTCAGAATTGGCATCCATTCCGGCTTCCTCTTTTTCCGGGCTCGTATTTTTCGGAGTCTCTTCTTGGGTTATGTTTATTCTGTACAGCTCGCTCGAAGGATGGTTCTCCGGGAACCACATTTTTTTAAGCCCGTTCTTTTCCAACATGTTGTTCAATTCGTTTGAATATGAGCCTGGCTTCGCTATGTTTACGAAGTGTGCGTACATTATGCAGAGCATTAAGTCTGGCCTCATGTTCCCGTCTATATTCACCCTTGTGGTTTGTGTTGGTGGTGTCGCGGGTTTTCCATTTGCAGTTGCTGCTTCTTTATTGGGCAAGACATACTCAGTGTTATGTGGGCATTTCCACAGTTTAAGCATTTCTTTACCGTGCTCTTGCATTGGTACCACTTGTGGTCATGGCTTGCGCATTCGGAGCATGCATTCCCTTTGTAAGTGCAGTCTTTGGTCGGATGTTTGTCGAGGGCATAGCATGTGAAACATACTGGCACGGAGACAAATATATCCCTCTCGATTTAATATGGTGAGATTTTAGTGTAGAAGGCAAGCAGTTCATGTTTCTAGGCTCTTTTGGACATTTCTGTCGATCTAAATACCACTTTGAAGTCGTGGTTATGCTCTTCTCCATTTTGGTTTTTAAATTTGATTATTTCCTCGACCTTTGCGCAATCCTGGCGTTTTTCTAGCTCTTCCTTGATTTGATTTGGAGTGTGCTCACTGACCCAAAGGTCGATTCGTCTGCAGATCACAGATCTTTTCGTTTCTACGTCCAGGGGGGTTCGAGGTGCGAGTCCGATCTTTTCCAGTTTTTTGGCTGCGTTTAGGGTCAAGAGGAGATCTAGGTCCTTTTCTGTGTCGCATAGCGCCACATAACCGTTGTGCTGGTCTTTAAGTCTAAGGAATATGACCCCAATATCAGCGTAGATAGTCCTTAGTGCCAATCCGTGAGTTGGTTTCTCCCGGCCAGGTTGTCCATTTTGGCTCTTTAAAGCCTCCCACAATCCTTAGCATAGCCTGTATATCTGCCTGGGTGAAGATGATGGATGAATGATATGATGGACCCGAAGTGGCCCTCCAAAAGGATGACTCATGGCGGACTTGATGATGGCTGGTGATTGAATCAACTACCCCCACCCGGGGTGCCGCCTCTTTTGGGGTTTGGGTATCAAGCCTGCTTCCAGCTCACATAGAGACGGTTTTTTCGTCCCTCTATGATCACTGCCGGTCCATTAAGGATAGAGAGAACTCTTTTCCAACGGCTGCAGCCTCGCCTCTTGTCCGGGGTGCCTATGACGGAAGGTTACACAGTGGACTAGTCCACAAACCTGCTTTCCCAACCGCCTCGAATTATGCCTTGTCTCACGATGGGCATAGTTCGAACTAGGTTATGAATGGCAGTACACACGACTATGCCTTAAAAGACGAGAGTGGAGGGGGTGAGGAGTTTAGGTAGCCATAGAGTTAATTATGACCACCTGGTAGTAAATCTCTTTTTTAAGTCCCCCGTAAGGGAAAAATGGCGTTGGAGAGGAAGGTTTCTTCTCTAAATATCGATGTGGGAAATTCTCTGATCTTCTTTCTTCTCCAAAAGGCCAGGCGTTGGAAAGCGAAAGTAGCGTAAACTTTCTTTCGAGTGTTCAATAGCCGTGCGTCCGAGCAACTCAAATTTTCGGAGGAGTCTTGTGGAAAATTTTCCCAAATTGTCCTCCTTTATCGAATTCAAAGATAGATGCGAGGAGTTTTTTCGCAGTCGTACTCTTACTCAGCGTACTCAGTTAAATATTTTTATTTTATTTTTTTTAGGGGGAGAAAAGGTAGGGCTCGTGGTTACTCCTCTCCTCTGTATCCCTCCCACGATTGGGGGGGGGCACAGAATAGGAGGAGGCCCGCGGTCGACTTGCTCCTGAAGAAACTCCCCACACTTCTGACTCTCAGTTCAAGTGAACCGATAGTGAAGTGCTTAATGGGAAGTCCGGAACAAGCTTTCGAAGAGGGTTTTTAGTGAAAGACGGAAAGTTTTGAGTTAAAAGAGGACAAATTGGTGAGGAGGCATATTGAGCAACCTCGGTAGTCAACCTTGATGTTTTTTTCGTCTATTTTATAGGCCTTGGACATCTGGTTTCTGTAATACACTTTGATGTTGTTGACTTCTCCCTGATTACTTTCAGTTTTATCCGCATGTTTGTAATGGTTATTTAAAAATTATTGAAGTTGTTTTTCAATCATGCTGTTTGAGAAACCATTATCCACGAGTATTTGTTTTACTCGTGCAATCTATTGGTGGAAAAGTTCCCACGTAAAGCAGCATTTATAAGCTCAGCGGATGTATGAGCCGATTACGATTATTTTATACCTTTCAGGACATTCACTCTCCGCATTGAGGCATCTTCCCATGTCCGTACTTTTCCTATGTACTTTAGTAATGTAGCTGCCATTGATGTTTTGAACCTCAACGTCCAAGAAAGGGAGTTTATTTCCCGTGCTCAATTCACAAGTGAATTTTAGTGGTAGTTGACTCGATCACCACCCATCATTATGTCCGCCACTTTTCAACCGTCTTAGGGGCCTCCCCGGGTTCACCCACCATCATTCATCCATTCCATCCGGCAGTTCATGTTTATGGAAACTTGCTTGCAACGAGGAGGGGACGGCTATCAAAGTGCCCTACCAAAAAGAAGAATCGGGCCCTACAGTAAGGAAAATACAGCGACGAACATCCAGAAGCCACAAGAAGGAGACGAGCAGCCCAGCCGCAATGGACGACCGAGAAGGAGCGAAGAGGGTCCCTCTTTGCATCCTCCCTGGTCGGAAGAAACCCTCCCGGGAACAGACGCTGAAGAGCATCTATAGAGATATAGGAGTGGTCCTCCTACCCTGGACTCCGCCTGACGTGCAAACAAAGAGATCCGTAATATGCTGGCTCTTTCATCCAAGGGTAGAAAAAAATGGCCAAAGAAATATAAGAGAAACTCGAAAGAGAGCAAGAACGGGCAAAGGTCTAGGACGTGATCAAATTTAAGAACCAGAATGGGGAAGACCATAATCACGTCTTCAAAGTGATCTTCAGTTCTACGGAAATCTCAAAGAAAGCCGCCGAACAAGGACTCCTTGCATTCTACACAAAAATCTCGCCCGATTAAATCGAAAGAGAAACATTCGTGTCAGTGCAAGTGTGCTTCACATGCTATGCGCTAGACAAGAACCCAACCAAGGAATGTACCTTCAAAGGAAAAGCATGCTCTGAATGCTCAAGCCAAGAGTGAGGAGTAGAGAAGCAGAGAAAAAAAATGCTTAAACTGCGGAAGTGAGCATAGAACTCTAGCCATGTCATGCCCTGCCCAGTCAAAAAACAATTAATACGGAAGAAAAAAGCTGAAATTAACACATATAAGGAATGAAGGAAAAAAAAATTCCTACGCCGCAGCAACAGCTAACGGAAGCGTCACTACACCCGCCGCACAGACCACAACAGTCAATATCGAGGGTAGCATGAGGCCCGACTTAATTCTGTGCATAATGCATGCACACTTTGTCAACATGGCGAACCCGGGATCATATGCAACTGAATTGAACACCATGCTTGAAAAAAACGAGCTAAAGAAAATGTGGTTCCCGAAGAACCCACCCTCGAGCGGATTGTATAAAATAAATATGATGCCAAAGGACAATAATAACCAAGTAGAAGAAGAAGAAAACAAAAGTGAAATGTAAACCGATTCTAAAAAAGAAAACAAAAAAACGAACTCAAAAAAACAAAAATCAAAAATGACGTATCAATGTAGAATTAAAATATTCACCTTGAACGTAAACGGCTGGATGGAGAAACGCATAATCTACTCGAACATAATAAGAAAGGAAGACCCAGAATTAATAATTTTCAGAGAACATGGTATGACCACAGATGCGGGAACAATAAAAACCCCTAATTATAAATTCATAGCAACCAACTACTCACAGTCAAGATATGACGGAGTTGCAATAGGTATTAAAGAAGGAATACACTTCATAGAAATAAAAGACCTAGAAGAGTCATTTTTAGCAGTGAAAATAAAAATGACCACAGGTGATCTGGTCATAGCCGAGGCCTACCAACCCCCAGGACGCTAGTACTTACCGATACCCAATTTCATTAAGCTCTTCCGTAGACAGGCCTCAACCTTTCTAGACAGAGACCTTAACGCAAGGTTCAGGGAAGCAGGGTACACAACCCATACAAATGGAACGGGAAAAACCCTTCAACTCCTAATGCAAAGAGGCCTACTAAAAAGAGAAGGACCAGTCTTCCCTACTTATCTCACAGTCCGAGCCTCGACTACCCCAGATATTATTTTAACGAATCAAAACTTCAATCTTAATCAACACACACAGCCAGGCCCCGCAACGTCTTCCGATCATTTAAGCATAATTACTACCATTTCAACTTCGCCCATCCAAATAAAAATAACACGCAGAAAAGCAACCAGCAAAACAAACTGGGATGGATACAGACAGTACTTAAATACAATAGAAACTGGATCCCTTAACAACCAAGGTAAAGAGGAAATAGATGACCAACTAGAATTAATAACCAGAAAAATCAGAGCGGCGGACAGTATACACACCCCCAACAATATAGTACAGATCCATACCTGCACCTAGATGAACCCAAGAGATCCAAGATGAAATGGAAGAATTTCAAAACATAATAAATGAAATCAGGGTATCGGGAAATACGATTCAAAGGTACAGAAGTATTATCAAAATCCGAAGGAGGATAGACACCCTCATCAAGGAAAATTCAGACATTCTCTGGGATAATATAATAGGCAAAATGGAAATAGAAAAGGATCCAAGGAAATTCTGGAGATAATAGAGGAAATTATGTGGATCACAACCAAATGAGGAAATTAGCCTGAAAATACAGAACCAAAAAGTAGAACAAAATGAGGAGCTTCAAGAACACTTCCGAACACACTGGAAGAAAAAAATTTCTATTTAACCGGAAGAATACCAAGAATTCAACCAAAACTACGAAGAAGAAATCATACATAGCCTGGCAACACAACGTGAACGTACTATACCATTTAGAAACGTTGACGAACAAAGACACAATCAAATGGGGGGAAGAAAAGCCTTTTACCATGGATGAATACCTGACAGCCTTAATATCCTTTAAAAAAAAGGCTTCAGGACAAAGTGGGATATCCAAAGCTCACCTAATCAATGCCCCAGATAATGTGCACAAATCGATAGTGAAGATCTTCAATGCCTGCCTAAAAATGGGATGCTTCCCCCAAGCATTTAAAACAGCAAAGATGATCTTCCTACCGAAGCCGGGCAAACCGAAACATCAAGTCGGAAGCTTCCGTCCTATTTCGCTCTGGAATTTCTAGGTAAAGTCCTAGAAAAGCTCCTCAACGAAAGGTTGATCAACCAGCTTAACGAAAACAACCTATACAACCCACAACAGCATGGGTTCCGGAGCAAGCAAGGGACAGACACCGCGCTAGCAATCATAACGAAAGAAAATTGCTACTGTAACAGCGCGAGGCAACAGAGTTGATATTTTACTCTGTGATGTTGCTAAAGCCTTTGACAGGGTGTGGTTGCCCGGCCTAAAAGCCAAAATCTGTGACCTCAATCCAGAAATAAACCTCTGCAAAACACTCTGCAACTATCTAGACGAGAGGAAAGCAGTATTGCAGATAAACGGCCAAACGGGCGACGCAATTAATTGCAAACGGCTGTATCACATGGAGGCTGCCTCTCACCAACACTGTACACAGTGTACACCAGGGACCTTCCGCATCCAACCGATGAATGTGCGATGTATATACAACTAGCAGCGATATCACACAGAAAGTGACCAGTGACAGGAAAAATCCCAAGGACATCGCCCTAAGAACAGGAATAGAAATTAAAAACTCAAATGATTACGAAAAAAGGAATAAAATTAAGACGAACAAAGATAAGTTAAAACTAATACCCATGAACAGAAGGAAAAAAGCTACTGTACGCGCAGATGGAGAGGCATGTCCCTTTTCAACAGAAGGAAGTTCCTCGGACTAAAATTAACAACGTCAGGCTATACATGCCATCTACCACAAAAAAATCATCGAAGCAAAATCCACCTTATTAGCACTATACAGATTCAGACATCTATCAACCAAAAATAAAAAAATTATACCTGGCCTTAGTACAACCTAAGTTCCTATACCTAATAGTATCATTGAACGCATTAAGTAATTCCCAAATCAAGAAGATCTGAAGAGTCCAAAATCAAGCCAATAGCAAGCAAAATTACATACCAGCAGAAGAACTCCACCGCAGATCTACAATAGAACCTATAAACACAGTCTTATAAAAAAGAGTAAAAAAACTCTGGGAAAAAATTAAAAATACAATATCCCAGAATATAATAGACCAAACCATCGTACAAGAAGACGAAATCCGTGGTACGCACTCTAAACAAGGCTTCAATGGAACCCTGAGAAAAACATTAACAAATGTCAATCCAATCTATAAGTAATAAACTATAGTACATAAATCTAACTACCAGAACCCTTCGATACTTCAGTTTCATGAAAGATTTCTTAATGTACTCAAATTCATCATTTGAAATACTTTCCCTATAAATACGAATGGCCTTTAAATAAATCGTAATGACTACCCGTCTTTCTTTTCTTAGTATGTCCCGTTAAACATATTGGATATCGTCATCCACCTCCTTCAGCAGTCTCAATCTATTACTTACATCACTATACGCTCAAATTATGTCCAGAACATCATATACATATCTCCAGCAAAGTGAATCATTCGCATTGCCCTCATTAATTTCTCCGCTACTAAAACCTCCATAAACAAACACACCATAACGGCACTAAGAAACCATCCCATTGCTAGTCACTTATGCTGTACACATTCCTCTCCTTCAAAAGTGAAAGCACAAATTTTTAGACATAAAGATATTAACATAATATAGTCCCACTTATTAATAAGGTAAATCAGAGTCCTTATGGTTTGCTACCGACTTCTTCACTGCCTCCAAACCACCATCTACCAGAACATTAGTGAATTTCGCCTTCACATCAAAGCTGATGAGTTTCTTTCCTCTGAGTTTTACTTCACTTAATCTACCTTTAAAGTCCGCCAAATTCCTCAGGTGAGCTTTACTAATTTAAATCAATGTTTCAGACAATTTAGCACAGACAAATTAAATTTAGAACTATGGGGTATAACATAGGCAGAAGGCAGTTTTAAAGGCAGGCAAATGCCATCCTTTGCGAAACATCTATGCAAGATGTTATTATGAAATTGTTTAGCAAATTTTTTCTATCTCTCATCCGTTCATAATATAGCTGAATAAAGTGAAAAAGAACCTGCGGCTATTTGCTTTTGATCACTAGAAAGTTCTAACTCATCATTTCTGTTAATATATGTAATCGAATTTTCAACCATGTACGAAAAAGAACGCTTTCTCTAGTTATTATATATATATATATATATATATATATATATATATATATATATATATATATATATATATATATATAACTGAATCACGGAAATATGGAACGCGATGAATATATAAATAAAGTCAAAATCCACGAAGGAAAATGAAACACAGGAGTACTGCGAGACCTTTCGAATAATCGTCCTTTACGAAGCAGACTTTATTTATATATTCAGTCTGCTTTGTAAAGGCGATTAGTCGAAAGGCCTCGCAGATCTCCCGTGTTTCATTTTCCTTCGTGGATGTTGACTTTATATATATATATATATATATATATATATATATATATATATATATATATATATATATATATATATATATATATATATATATATATAGGGTCTTTTAACAAGGACCCTCGAGTTTTGTCAGGCGATAGTGGCCATGTTGCTAAAGCGACATCTGGCAACCTCACTGTGAACTGTTTAGTAGTACTGGGCAAGTCACAATGGAAGTTTATAGCGTTGAACAGCGTGTACAAGTCATCAAATGAAATTAGCAAAATCAGTGATCTGTTCGACAAACGTTCCGCGCAATACGTGATTTCTATCCTCACCACAGAGACGAGGCCCATTTTTGTATGAATGGATTTGTGAACAAGAAAAATTGTTGGATATGGGACGAAAACAATCCACATGAGATACACCAGCACCAATTTCATCCCAACAAAGTCAATGTTTGGTGCAGATTTTCGTCTAACGGAATCATCGGTCCGTATTTTGGGGGAGAACGAAGATGGGATTGCCATAACCGTCAACGGCGAGACCTACAGATCGATGATAAGCAACTTCTTGTGGCCTTAACTTGATTATATGCCTGATATGGATACTGACGACATGTGGTTCCAACAGGACGGCGCTACGTGCAACACTGCGCACGCCACGATAGACATTTTGCACCAGCGATTTAAGGGCAGAGTCATCTCGCGCGGCGGCGACCTTAACTGGCCACCGAGATCATGCGATTTAACGCCATTAGACTACTTTCTTTGGGACTACCTTAAATCGCAGGTCTATGCGAATAATCCGCAAACAGTTTATGTCCTCAAAGTCAACATACGAATACTATCCAGCAAATTCAGCCAGAATTATGCGACAAAGTCATCGAAAATTGGGCCTCCCGAATATGTTCCATCAAGCGATGCCGCGGCAGACATTTGAACGACGGCATATTCCACACTTAATGCCATAAAATGTACTTTCAAATTTAAAATAAATGAAGTACATATATCACACACAAATGGTTTTATTTACATTTAAAAATCGAGCGACCTTATTAAAAGACCCTTTATATATATATATATATATATATATATATATATATATATATATATATATATATATATATATATATATATATATATATATATACAAGGGGCGGTCAATATGTTTTTCAAATCAGTAGCGCAAAACAGAGGAAGGGGGATGGCTGTTTGTGGGGGTGTTAGGACAAGTTATTTCAAGTCAGGACCTGCGGCCGCACGCTCCGGCCTCATCAATTTAAGAAGCAGTAGCTTTTTGCAGATCATCAGTCACAAATTTTTCAACAATGGAGAAGGTTGAGCACCGCGCAGTGATCAAATCTTTGGCCAAGGAAGGCAAGAATGCAAAAGAGATCCATGAACGCATGGTTGCAGTGTACACCGAAACCGCCCCTTCCTATGCAACCATTGCTCGCTGGAATAGGGAGTTCTGCCATGGTCGTGAGTCCCTTGAAGATGACCTCCGTCCAGGACGCCCGTCAGATGTGACCAACGAGGACAATGTGGCCCGTGTGGAGAGGATGATCCTCGAAAATCGACGGGTGAAGGTCGAAGAAATCGAGCGAGAACTTGGAATATCACATGGAAGTGTTATCAATATCATCCAAGACAATTTGGCCATGACCAAGGTCTCTGCCCGTTGGGTCCCTAGAAACCTCACGCCCCATGATCGACTCCAACGTCGTCAAAGTTCGGAGGAGCTGCTGCTTCTGTACAACCAAGACCCGGTGAGATTCGAACATGCATAGTGACAGGTGATGAAACGTGGGTCCATCACTGGGATCCCCTAGCGACTACATTTTATTCTGCCAGCTCAAGGCTGCACTGCGTGGACGCCGGTTTGGGGACCATGAAGATGTCCAGCTCACCGTCCAGGAGTGGATTGAACAGCAGTTGGGAGATTTCTGGTTGTCAGAAATTCGAAGCCTCAGGGACAAGTGGCGCAAGTGCATTGAAGTTATATTGAAAAATAATAAAACACTTTTCCCCATATCTCGTTTCCTTATATCCAAATTGCAAAACTTATTGACCGCCCCTTCTATGTATATATATATATATATATATATATATATATATATATATATATATATATATATATATATATGCAGGCATTTTAGGCTCTATTTATTAGTGTGTATATGAGTGATGTTTTTTTATTATTGGTGAGAACAAATTTTAGTTTAATTATACTCTTTTGTCTGTTGGTTTAAGTTTTATGTAAATGCTTCTATTTATTTTTGCGTTTCCTTCTTTATAGTAAACTAATCCACTAAGGAAACGGAAACTATGGCGATAGAAAATGTGACCCATTTAAAGTAGGTGATTTGAACTAAATTAAGGATGTTTATTAAATTAATCGATGCTGTAGCGTTCAAAAACTTTTATTTTATTTCATAATTACTTGTAACTTTTATTTTATCAATTCCTAACCTACATTAGTTTGATCCAATTCACCCCTCGACTGAATTTAAAAGACAACTAGTAAAATAATTGAGCTACCTACCACCGTTCAACCCACAAGTAATCCGTGAGCCTGGAAGGTAGGAGCAAATTCGTCTTCCTTTAGGGCAATTCCCACTCATTGCCATACTTTTCCGTTGAAATATACGCCTAACCCTGTAATTACACGAAGTATGAATTTGGGGTGAAAAATAATTATTTTGTGAAAACCCAAAATTCAGTATGATTTAGAAAAAAATGCGTCTCTTGAATTTTTCAACGGAATTTTTGATACAAAGTAAAATATGTCGAAGAAATCATTTTTTGGGGGGCGGAGAGAACAAATATAGACGCTGTTAGGTTCCATTAAGCATTCAACTCGAGTTCGGACTGAGAGAAGCGGGAAATAACTTCAAAGAAAGCAGTCTTATGGGAAGTTCGCACCGTACATATTACTCAGTAATACAACAATGAAACCAGGAAAATTAGATTTAAGAAGCCATTATATATATATATATATATATATATATATATATATATATATATATAATATGAAAAAGGCTCACAAATTGCACGTGAGTCAAAGAAAAAGTGAAAAACGATTCCGAGCGCTTTTGGGGTGTATCTTCATATATAAAATATATATATATACTGGTGGTATAAGTATTGCAGGAAACTTGAGGTGTAGTAAGAATATAAAGAGCCCCGCAATCGTTCCAAACATTATATTTTAGTGAGTACGAGTAAATTTAGTACTAGAGTAGAGTGGGAGTGAACATCATGTTTGGTCGTGACAAAGGAGGAAAAGTCAAGGGATGGTTCGGAAGACACCCCAACTAGCCAAACACTTCTCTTTTGCTCGCAAGACCGGAACCTCTTTTTCCGTATAATCAGAAGGAGAAAATAAGAACACATTATAAAAGCAGTCTCGGTAACCGATTGTGCCCCTTCAGGGCGGCCCTATGCGGTCGGCCCGAGGTGAAAAACGAATCCCTCTCCGTCTAATCAGAGGGGAGGGGGGCGGACCGTCAAGACCCGAGGTAATGAATACCATCTTCGGGACTCTTAACATTCACCTCATTCGACTAATCGAATATCCTAACGGTAGGGCTACGATCTGCGACACCATGAAAGACGTCGAGAGGGTCGTCTCAGAACAGGCGAAGATGCCACTCAGAGAAATTGGACTCGAAGCAATCATACCGCAGGAAATCCTAACCAAACGTACGATCATACTCCGTCGCTTGGACCCGTTCTTCACAGACAACTCTGTAGAAGAAATCAAAAAAGAAATTATGAAGAAACAAAGTTGGGCAAGGATAGAAAAAGCAGATAAATTCGGGAAAGGCAACAGCATTGTAAAACTCATCTTCGAAAATACCGAAATGGCACAAAGAGCCAAGAGGGAGGGCCTCCTAGGCTTCTACCTACGTGTGGCCCCTGACCAAATCGAAGCAGAAGAATATGTACCAATCGAGTGCTGCCTTAAGTGCTTCGTCGTAGAAGACCACCCAACAAGAGAATGTAAAGTAGAAGAAACCACATGTTCAAACTGCTCAAAGACCGGAAACGGGTGGAAATAGTGCTCTTCGGAGAGGCCCAAGTGCATTAACTGTGGCGGTCACCACAAGGCCGTGACAATGAGGTGCCCTGTCCGCAGGGAAGCTCTCCGGGACAAAAAGGAGAAAATAAAACAAGTAAAGGAGGCAAAGGCTAAATCACATGGCGAAGCAGCAGCCCAAAGAAACGTAAACACCGATAAAATAACGACAACGAAGCTAGTAATGCCAAGTGAGGGCAGGGAGTTAATGACCATGGTCATTTTTGCCCATCTGGCAAACCTGGAGAACTCGGAAACCTTTGCGGAGGGACTCAACCGACTCCTGCAAAAGAACAGGGCAAACAAAAAGTTATGGTTTCCGCCCAACCCCGCCTCACAAAACATATTAAAAATCCAATTCGCCTGACCTGACCGAAGAAGATGAAACAGAAAAGGAAATTGAACCGAAGAAGAAAGTGGTACCCACATTCGCCTAACGTTTCCTTCTTTAACAAACGCCACCTTCAGCAACTAAGACTCTAACGAAAATATAAAGAAATCAATAAGATAGATGCAGAAAATAACAATATAAAATTTTCAAGCTGATTGTTTGGTTGTTTAACTTATATGGTAAACAATTTATGGAAGTTCCCGATTTAGTTGTTTAATCAAGAAAGATTCGAGATTTTTTTTAGTTGATAGAATTTAAAGAGGAAATAGACCGAAAGAATCTGAATTAATTGGATAGTTATAACTTGGGGTTGGAAAGGGGAATTTCGGATATGTGAACATCTCAAATTTTGTAAATCCTACATTCTAACTGTAGACTGGTTTTGCCTAGTTAGCGTAATTGGAAAGTTGCACATGTAAATTTATACACCATGGATAATTACAAGCACACTGAGAAAGAATTTTTGTGATGAAAGTATGAATTAAGAAAAAGAGAATGGGAATTTTTGAGGATAAACTGACATTAAGAGATGTTGCTATTATTGAGCACTGAGAGCAAACATTTATTAAACTTAGTAGTAAAATGTTTAGGGTACTCTTAACGATTGAGCTAATCGAGAAAGCTGTTTTGCTAAATATTTTGAGGTTACTTTCTCGAATATAAATATAATCGGAATAAAACTTAAAATTAAATAGTTCTTGGATATTCTATTACAGAATTAAAAGAAAAACAATCAGAGCAAATGTGATAAGTTCTATGTTTAGAATATTTAAAAGTTCTAACTTTTGTGGTCATACGTTTTCTCTAAACTGATGTTTTTAATTTAGAGCAAACTTTTTTTAACAGTAAAGTCAAGAAAGGAGATTTGGTATTATTTTTTTTTCTATTAAGAATTAAGTATTGCGGCATTGCTTATTTATGCATTTTAAGAATAAAGAAACGTGGTTTTAGTTTTTGAAAATAAGAAAACATTCCTAAACACATCTTTTCAAGAGTACCAGTTTAGATTCTGCAGGGCACTTTACTTGACCAGTATTTTTCGTTATAACAAAAAAGAAAATGCTAGCAAAGCTTCGGTCTAGTCCTCTAGGTCCAAGATCACAATACCCCTGCCATTGTTTGGTCTAGTCATTATTATCTTTTAGTAACACAATTTTAATTATGTTTCGATTACCTGATTTTATTATAAAATTAGAATTACCAGTTGAATGAAATTTAGATCAAACTTCACTACAAACCTTATCAGGACCCATACAAATAGCTGAAGTGGTCTGGAAAGGAAGTACATAAACTTACATTTATATAAAGATAGTTTTAGCACTTTAACACTATATAAAAAAAGAGAGACCAGTTGATGGTCGAATCGCATTGGTGGAATAGTAAGTGTGATTCAAAGTTAGAAAATAGTGTATACATTTTTAAGAGTTAATTTTCAGCACCAAGATGTCATTCAATTTTTGTAGGGATTAAATGATGTATTAAAAAGAATGTAATCAGCTACAGGATAAACCCAAGTTTGACAATTTCCTTTTTAATACAACCATTTTAAATTTAATTAAAAAAATAATATTAAAAATAGCTTGAAATCTCTAAAATCTGCTTTAAGATGCGTCTACAAGATTATGTTGTCAGAAAAGATCCCTATGGAACTTTGGTCTGCACCTATATTCATTACCATGGTGCACGGGCTCACACTCGTCTTCATTGGAACACTAGCTGACACTTGTCTGTATCATTCTGGTACACTATTCTATGTATCTATTCCCCTGGTACATTATTCTACACCCTTCTTTAAATCACTCTGGTACACTGGTCTACAACTGTTTCCATCACCCTTTCACACTGGTCCACAACTGTTTCCATCACCCTTTTACATTGGTCCACAACTGTATCCATCACCCTTTCACACTGGCCCGAATGATTCACATCGCTATTCCATCATTCAACGTTTCGCTTTCTTTTTCAGTTCTAACACACTCACATGCATCCCTTGCACTACCCATTATCCCTTTCATAAATTTGTTCCACATTTGCTTTATCCCTATGTTAATCTATGTCCTCTCTTCTAATTTCAAACATTCCTACATATCCTTTCCTTTGTCTCTGATTCAGCAACCTTTCACTTACTGGGACAGAGAAGGGCTAAACCTAAAGAATACCCCCCTTGAGAACTTAAAAAGATCAACCCAACTCTTCTAGAAATTTACATGCAACTTATTAATGACAGAGGAAATAATGAAAGTAAAAAAGGGAAAGTCTAATGTTGAGATTCACCTCGAATAGTGACCAAAGATTTTATGTTAATTTGTACTAAAAGTAGCTGACTAACATAAACTAATTGACATTTTCACATCTGATGTTTAGGCAATAAATCTTCGTTTTAAATATTTGGATCGAAATCTTAAATTTCTGTAGAACAAAAGAATGAACGAATTCTTGCTCTATTCTGCGAACTGGAAAATTTGCGCTTGCTTTCCCATCTGAGGTGTATCGACTCGTAAATTTATGCAAAATAGACAACAAAGGCAATGAACACAGCATTATTCCATGCACTGATATTGCTATCATTCCTTAGTTTGCTTAAACCTAATTTGTTTGAGAAAAAAGGTCCAAAACACCCATCTAAGGTTTGGACCAACTATATACAGTGGCGGCAACAAAAAAAGTGACATTGAATATTGGCAACAGAAATCGATACACAAAATCTCTTTCACGATTTTACTTTCCAACAAGCCAATGAAAAGATGCAGGGCTTATGCCGCGAGTGGATGACTCTCCTGAGATAAGACAACAGAACTGCACTTTATTGGAACTCACTGTCTCGTTTAAGCTCGTACAGTGAGGTTTTAGAGTACAGCGCTCCAGCGTGCTGATTTCCTGCATTCGTGCCTACATTTGACGTGCTATAACTTCTGTGCAAGTGGATACAATAAGGCGGAATAAGCTTTATGGCAGAGAAAAGCCGTGCCTTGACCCTATTAGAGCAGGGAAAGTCTTTTATCGATGTAGCAGCAAATTTAGGAACCTCAAGAAATACGATTTATTGCCTAAAACGGGCAGATGAGTTATCGCCACCAGGTACCATACCAAAGAGGAAGGAGGGCACTGGTGCAGCTAGCAAGACATCTTCAAGGACTGATAATATCCTAAGGCGTGAAGTGATATCAGACCCTTCTGTAACCTCCGCTTAAATCAAGAAAAAACACCCAGACCTCCTCCAGAACGTCGCTCTCAGGACCATCAGTCATCGCTTACAGAAGGACTCAGGCCAACCGGCTCACCGCGCTGCCAAGAAGCCACTACTTACCAAGGCTATAAAGATGAAAAGTCTCAATTTTTGCAAGACCTATAAACATTGGACAGCTGCCCATTGGAAAAGGGTCATGTTCATTGATGAGAGCACGTTTAGGCTGGTCAGAGGAGAGTCTAAGATCGTGCGTCATCCCAGGAATGTGTCTCAATATGACCCAAAATATACCGTGATAACTGTGAAGCACCCTGATAGTGTGATGGTGCGGGGTGCCTGTAGTGGAAACAAAGGAAGAGGAGGTCTGTACTTCCTTCCCAATAATGTAACCATGAGGGAGACTAACTATGTCGAAGTTTTGAGGCAGCACATGCTGCCATTTTGGAAAATTCATCAGTGTGAATTTTTCATGCATGATGGTGCCCCTGCTCACAGGTCCCAGTTAGTAAAAAAGTTCTTCAATGATAATAATATTAGTGTTTTGGAGTGGCCTGGTAATTCCCCGGACCTAAATCCTATTGAGAATGCTTGGAATCTGATGAAATCCAAAGTTCAAGAGACAGCACCCGGCATCATCAAGGACCTGATAGAATCACGGAAGAAGATCTGTGTTACGATTGACCCCACCTACTTGGCAAACCTCGCTGAATCAATGCCCAATCGACTCAGCATGGTCATCAAGTGCAAGGGCAACATGACCAAGTATTAATTTTCATGAAATATTCATAATAAAATATGTAAGTTACATTTTTCTGTTTCATTTTCCCCGAATATTCACATGTCACTTTTTTGTTGCCGCCACTGTATAAATAACAGGCAATGACTTCACCACTGGGGGGAGCTTGCGCTTCGCTACTAAGATTAAATTTAAAATCTAAAAAAAAACAACCATGGTTAAATTTTTATAAATTTTCTGAACTTCGCCAATTATAATAATTTTAAAAAGAAACTCTAAACTAAATTTCCCCCCTTTCAAAATATCACGTTTCTAAAATATAGAGTTATAGAAGATATATAAAAATAAATTTTCTGAACTTTACCATTTTCGATACAAATTCCGATACTTATATTTATTTTTGAACTTCAACATTTTGTTATTATAAAAGAATTATTAGAAATAACTTTGATAAAAAACATAAGTCATAACCAAACTAAGATGAAAATACTATTCAAATCCTCAAAAAAATCCCCTTCTTAAATTATAGAGTTAGTGATGAAAAAAAACAACAAGTACTTGATTAGAGTAAGGCCTAATTGTACGCATAAGGTTGCCAACCAACGAAGGAACTTATAGGGAAAGCAAAAATATCCTTTTCTTTCTTCTCGTCGATGAAAAAAATGACTCAAGAGCCGATCCACCGAAAACAGCAATCCGGGAACATTGAAAGAGATATAACATTTTTTTTTTATTTTACTAAAAACAAATTAATGAACAGGTAAACAGAGCTACTGCATCATAATCCTCGATCTAACTATGCAAGACTACGAGGTCATGTCATAATTAGGGGCACCGAAGGATACTGGTTGGGGGATTAGCTCACAGCAGAGCCCGGTGTCAGAAGGGAAAACAATCAATCTCTCAAACGACCTTGAATCCTCCAAAATATTTGGCCTGACACTACTTAAAAACAACTTCCTTACCATCCAAGACCTAAGATTAACGAGGAAAAATTATAAAAAATGTAGAGAAGGATGACGAAGAACTAGACTCGGATAAGGATAGCTTAAGATCCCAGGAAACAAGAACAAATAAACAAACGGAAACAAGTTAAACGAAAAGTAAATCGAAGACTCCAAGCCCAACGAGAACAGAGAACGGATATTTTCTCTTATTATGGCGCAATTTCGTCTCCTCAGCCAGATGGCTGAACGGACGGTTACTCAGGTGAGTATGCTGTGTCATCTTTAGTGTTACGATATCCTTTGTTTTGTTTTTTTAGAAGAATAAGCATTGTATTCGCCCTTAAAAAATGACAGCATACGAACTTGCTAGAGAAAGAACAATGTCCGGAGAGTGTTACTAGTGCAGTAGGTTTTCAGAGGGATTTAATGCAGTTCTTGATAGATCGGCAGAAATATTAGTAATCTATAATTAATCCTTGCTAGAGACACGGTATAAACATTTGACTCTTAATCACTCGCATAACTTTAAAGATCCACAAACATGTGCCAACATAAAATAAATAGAGTCGCTTTGGGCCAAGGCGAAAATGGGGAATAAAAAAAAATGTGCGAGTTTTTATGGAGGCAACGAAATAAAGTAAAAGGCTTAGTTGCTCAAATTTACAAAGACATTGTAAAGTGTTATCTATTAAATAATGTTTAGCTTTTACTTTTTTATTTTCCTTAGCTTTTATTATTTTTTTAATTTCCTCTTACTCGCCCCCAAACCCTAAAAATACTTATAACATAGGAATTATCCTATCCTTCGATTCCCACGTATGAGAAAGGCAACTCAGCCTCCTCAGCCGGCTGTTCAGCCATCTGGCTTAGGAGACGAAATTGCGCCATAATAGGAGAAAAGATCCCAGAGAATAACGAAGAGGATAAAGAGAAAATAAAATGGGAACGAAAAATTCACCCATCCCCATTAAGCTACAGAGAAAAAAGGCATTAAAATCTGCCTGATTCAATATGCACAGAAATAACTTGAGGATACTTAGTATAAATACCAATGGATCGCACATATTCCGCATTCTCGATGCAAACATTATACTCATCTCCGAACACGGCTTTAGTACAAATGCCGAAGGAATTAAAATCTGCAACTACGAAGTGCTAACACTGAATCAGTGTCAAGAAAAATATGACGGAGCGGCTATAACGTTAAAAATGTGATAAAATAGTAACACATTCTCAGATTGTAAGAATCGTATTTAGCAATAATAGTCGAAATGGACCTGGTGAAGATAGTGATTGCTACAGGTCACCAATCCCAGAGGCGCAAACACTTACCTATCTAGACAAATGACCGTATTTAACCAGAGATTACCCACCTTGCTTATGGGCGACCTAAATACAAGGTGTAGATAATCCGGTTATCAAAATACTAATGGGATCGGTAGGAGCCTCAACACACCACTAGACAGAAACACTTTCTAGCGCCTTGGTCCCGACCTCCCCACTTACATTCAGAAAAGGGTAGCCACCAAACCAGATATATGCTTGGCAAATTTCCTTGTCCTGTACATTTATTATATGGAATCAGTCCAAATCTCTTGTAGTGACCCTATCGGAATATCTATGGCCATCAATAGAAACCAGATACAGGCATCATCATCGCTGATAAGGAAAATACCACCGAAAACGTATGAATATTAAGAAAGCGGAGAAAAAAGGCAAAACAATACCGAAAAGAGGTTATTTAACCCAAGAAAAGAGAAGAATCAAGAAAAACAAGCAAAAGAAGAAATGACAAGTAAAAAAGATCTAACAAAATCAACTGCAACGATTAGCGAGAAGTCCTGGATCCTGTGCAGCTTTATGTAAACCTAAACTTTCTCCCATTTTCATTCTAGCCAACCTTACGATTGCTCTTTTAATGAAGTGACAACTAGGGAAGGACCGAACTTCCCCAAAGCTCTGGGAGAAGGAAAATGTTGGAATGAACTTTACCAAAATATTTTCATTCATAAAATGTTTTAAATCACCTTAGTTGCCATTGCAATTTTAAGACAAGTATGATGTTGCATAAAATTTTATGAAATATACCCGTCAATTTCTCTAAATGTTACTCCGATCTCCGCAGGCGACTTGACCTTGTCTTAAAAAAAATTCTTGACCTCGCCTTCCCGGTCTTTACTGCTCAGAGAAGTCTCCTCTTTTGGCCACAGGGGCTATGTCTCTTCCACACATTTTTGCTTTCCTTAATTCACTCTATTTAGAAACCTGAAAAAGCTATATGTTGGAAAGGTGCTTGTTTTTTTTATTATACTATGATGCAATGACAGTTTTGAAAGGAATATTTCATTTGTTTAGGCGAACACTAACGAGAAAATTTCTGCCACGATTTTTTTTTAGGAGTGAGTGGCTCATAGCAAGAGTGAAAAGGTATTGATAAATGTGTAGAATGAACAAGGATCGTAACAATTACCTGGCGCGGTAGGGACCAGATAATACACATGCCATACACTTATCATATACCTCTACTGTCATACAACTACATATAAAAACTTGTCATACACTTTTCTTACTGCCATACATCTGTCATATATCTCTGTCTTGCACTGCTTCCTATCACACACTTATCATTGCCCTCTTCTTCTCATACAACTATCACACACCCGTTCCTATCATAATACTTAGCATACGCCTCTTCTTGTCATGCGCCTATAAAACAACGGTTATACACTTCTTCTTGCCTTAAACCTGTTATACAACGGTTCTTGCCATACACTTGTCGCACGCCTGTTTTATATATATATATATATATATATATATATATATATATATATATATATATATATCTTCCTCTAATATAAATACTAAAGCGACTAAGAATGAAAATAAGCTCCAAATCTTGGCTTTATTTCACTGAAATAAACAAAAAATGCATTACAAAGTTTACAATTATAATAAGAGAGGAATTAGTTAAAATAATACCTCAAAGTTAAGTATGTAGTTCAAAACTATAACTATTTTCATATTATAATTCAGAGTTTACATACAAGATTGAAAATAATCGAGTAATCATAGGTTGGTAAAACCTATGATTTATTATGGAATATTATTGATTACTCTTCATTAAAAATAAGCTACTTGATTAATTTTACTCTATTTGATGATATCAAGTCACATTTTTTATTACTTTAGCACTTCTTATGAATTTAATTACCTGATAATGATAAAATCATGTAAAATATAGAAATTATCAATATTACAAAAAATCTGCTTAAAATATAACATCTACCATACACCCGTTCCTTTTATAATTATCATGTACCTTATTTTGTCATACATATGTCATACATTTATCAGATACCTCTCTTCCTATCATACACCTGTTATGCACCTCTTCCTATCATATATTTCATCCTCTCATACCACTACCATACTTCTATTCCTATCATACATCTATCATGCCACTTTCTTTGTTATACACCTACCATAAATACGCTAAACACATCTCATTATACTTTTTACTGCCATACACTTATGAAACATCTATCATACAAGGCTTCCTTAGATACAACTGTTCCTCTCATCCACTTCTTGCTGTCACAAACATTTCATAAACTTCTTCCTGTAATATAAGTACCATACACCCGTTCCTATCACACAATTATCATACACCTCTTTTAATCATTCATCTATTATACACATGCTGAACACCTATCACATGCTTGCTTTGCGCCATACAAATATCAAACACCTGTCATACACTTCTTCACATACACCTGTTATACACCTGTTCATGTCCTACACATGTTAGTCACCTCTTGCTGACATACACCTGTAATATACCGCTTACTATCATACACTTCTCCCTATCATACACCTATCAAACATATTATTCCTTTAATGCTTGACACCTATCACATATTACTTCCTGCCATACACCTATCAAGCAACAATCATACGCCTCTTTTTCCCATATACCTGTTTACACCTCTTGCTGCCATACACCTGTCATTATCATCTTACTATTATGCACATAACATATACCTCTTCCACTCAAACACAACTTACTGTCATATACTTATCAGGCACCTCTTCCTCTCGTACACAGACCATACAGCTCTTTCTGTTATACATTTACCATGCACCTTCTTCTCCCATATATTAGCTATATACCTCTTCCTGACATACACCTGCCATGCACCTCTTCCTCTAATACACTAATCATGTACTTCTTCCTGTCGCATATCGATCATACACCTATTTTTGGTATACACTTACCATATACCTCTTCCTATAATACAACTATCAAACACTTATAATGCACCTCTTCCTGATATGCACCTGTTATACACCTCTTGTCGTCATGTACTGCTTTTACACTTCTTATTGTTATACACATTTCACACACCAACTCATGCCATAAGCTTACCATCCCCTTTCCTTACCGAGCATAAACCTCTTCTTGGCACACACTCATCATACATCAATCACATACATATCATATACTTTTCTTCATACACCTTTTCTTGCCACACTACTGTTCTACACATCTTCCTCTCATACATCTGACATCCACCCTATAGTTGCCATATACCTCTTGCTGACACACACATATCATTCATCTCTCTCTGACATAGACCGATCATACACTTTTTCCTAGCATAGACTAATCATAGAAACATCTAACCTCTTTATATACCTCTTCCTGACATGCCTCTCTTCCTACAATACACCTTTCATACACCCCTTCCTGCCATATGTTTGCTAGATATTTCCCCCTATCATACACACTTAACGTGTTACACCAGTCATACACTCCTTCCTGCCATACACCTCCTCCTGAGTGCAAAAGTAAAAACAACCCCTGACTTAATGGGACAACTACAAGCACTGACCATAGAATCGCAACTCGTATCAATAGAGTTCGAACCCTGGCGTTTACTCCTTTAATACCCATTTCCGCCACTCCACCACCAAGTAATCGTTGTTTTATCCATTTTTGAGCGTCGAGCAAGGATCAACCACAGAAAAAATAAAAAAGATGATTCCAAGCACTTTGTCTTCACACAGCAAGGCCTCGATCGGGGAATAAAGGCGAAATCGCTTGGAATCACTATTTTTTCCCTTTTCCTGCGTGTAATTTTCATCCTTAGCCTCTTGCGAAAAGCACCACCGACTCATCCCGAGTTAGCTTTCATCCCCTTCGTTGCTGGAAACCTAGTGCGGACGTGGACCACCCCCGAGGGAATTCTGCTCTCCCCATGGGAGTTACCGTCCTTGCCCCTCCCTCCTGCCTAGGTGGCATATAAAAGAGGAATTCCCCTCGTTCGTGACAGTGCCAAAGATCCTACGACGACGAAAAGTGCCACAAACTGGGGTGAGTAATGACTCATTCTAGGCAGTCTAGGTCTTCTTCGCGGAATGTAGGTTCAAAGTTTGTAATTGAGGGGGGTTCTTCTCCTTATACGAACTTTTCCGTGGAGAGGGTTCCAACCCTACCTTCCCCACCTAACTTCGTCGGGATTTAGGATTATCAGGATTTTTATGTCCTTTCATTCTTTCTCTTCGTATTTTTACACCTGCTTCATTTAACTTTTAGTTCCATTTCCCCCTCCTCTAAAAGAAAATGCACTTGTTTTTTCCCTTAGACTCCTCTCTTTTCTTACCCGCCCTGCCCACCCCAACTCCCATCCGCCTCCAAGTAGTTCCCTTCTTCAGGCTATTTGACTACAACACATTTTCACTTCTCCAATCGTACCACTTTCTTTAGGTACCTTTTCAAAACTCTTCTGGGAGAGATGCTACGTTGGTTTGTGCTGCTTTGTTTTAAGTAAATAATAATAATAATAATAATAATAATAACATCAACAACCGTGCAAGTCTCAATAAAAATTAGGTGCCATTTTTGTTTTAATCTATTGTTTACTCCGATTCTAAAAATTAGCCCCAATCCCAATAATTAAGAATTTCAGGATTCCATCCTAGCAATCCATCAGTTTTGGATCCAATATCATCAATCTAGCATTTCTGAATATCATTCCAGCAATCCAGCAATTCTTTATCCCTTTTCAAAAATCCAGCATTTTTGCATCTCATCTCAGCAATCCATCTGTTTTGGATCCCATTACAACAATCTAGCATTTCCAAATCCCATATCAGCAATCCAACATTTCTGATTCTTATTCCAGCAATCCAGCATTCCTTTATCCCCTTTCAAAAATCCAAGCATTTCTGCATCTCATCGCAGTAATCCATTAGTTTTGGATCCTATTTCAACAATACAGCATTTCTGAATCTCATTCCAACAATCCACCATTTCCAGATCCAGCATTTCTGAATCTCATTCTAGCAATCTAGCATTTCTGGCTCCCATTCCAACAATCCAGCATTTCTTTATCCCCTTTCAACAATCCAAGTATTACTGCATCTCATCTCAGTAATCTATCATTTTTTGATCCCATTTCAACAATCTATCCTTTTTGAATCTCATTCCAACAATCCAGCATTTCTTTATCCCTTTTCAACAATCCAGCATTTCCGCATCTTATCTCAGTAATCCATCAGTTTTGGATCCCATTCCAACAATCCATCATTTCTGATTCTCAATCAAGCAATCCAGCATTTCCGGATCCCATTCTAGCAATCCAGCATTTCTTTATCCCCTTTCAACAATCCAAGCATTTCTGCACCTCATCTCAGTAATCCATCAGTTTGGGATCCAATTCCAACAATCCAGCATTTCTGAATCTCATTCCAGCTATCTAGCATTTCCAGATCCCATTCTAGCAAGCCAGCATTTCTTTATCCCCTTTCAACAATTCAAGAATCTCTGCATCTCATCTCAGTAATCCATCAGTTTTGAATCCCATTCCAACAATCCAGGATTTCTGAATCTCAATCTAGCAATCCATGATTTCTTTATCCCCTTTCAACAATCCAGCATTTCTGCATCTCATCTCAATAATCCAGCATTTCTTTATCCCACTCCAACGATCCAGCATTTCTGAATCTCATTCCAGCAATATAGCATTTCCGGATCCCATTCTAGCAATCCAGCATTTCTTTATCCCCTTTCAACAATCTAGCAGTTGCTGATCCCATTCTAGCAATCCAGCAGTTTTATATCACATTCTAACAATCTAGCATTTCCATCTCTATCTCAGCAATTCTTTATCCCTTTCAATAATCCAGCATTTCTTTATCTCATCTCAGCAATCCAGTAGTTCTGGGACCCATTCCAGCAATCCAGCATTTCTGAATCTCATTCCAGCAATCCAGCATTTCCTGATCCCATTCTAGCAATCCAGCAATTCTATATGCCATTCCAACAATCTAGCATTTACGTATCTCATATCAGCAATCTAACATTTCTTTATCCCTTTCCAATAATCCAGCATTTCTGTATATCATCTCCGCAATCGAGCATTTCTCTATCTCATTCCAGCAATCCAGCATTTTCGGCTGCCGAAAATTCAACTAAAACCTTTAGATTGCAAGACAGGTAAAATAATGTTTTACTATTGCTGTTATTTTTTTAAACTAATGCAGTCCTGGAGTCTATTTTTCTATACATAGCCACTTATCAGGCTTGATAGCAATTGTCACTATGTTAACCTAGATAGTAATGTGATGTGATAGTCTTGGTACCAACTTTTCTTACGGATGTCCTCTAAAGCCCCTTTAACATGGATTGCTGAGATGAGATGCAGAAATGCTAGATTGTTGGAACGAGATTTAGAACTGCTGTATTGCTAGAACTGGATACGGAAATGCTGGATTGTTGGAATGTTGATATATTTGGCCTTGCAAACGGTTATATCTTGCATCTCTGCTCAGGCATAAGAAGCACTGATATTAAAGAGATCTGAAACACAAAGGTATCTCGAAAGATAAAACATATACAATAATGAAGATTTTCGTAGAAAAATATTATTACAGGCACTCTGAGCCCTAATGTTAGATCAGCTACATCTAAATCCCCTCAAAACAAATTTATAGTGTACATTTGATTCCCCTTTGTGAAGATTTGTTACCATTCACTTGTATGTTATGCTGACCACCCCTTAATGTATCTCTTTTACTTAGGATTTCTTGTAGATTTCGGTTGCCGTTCGGAGACTCTCGAGAAGAGAAACAGATTCATAGAGGACAGAAACCTCGCACCAGCGTCTCATAATCTGAATATATGGTAAGAACTCTTATTCTCAGTTTTTTTTCTTTCCATATGCCAATTTTCCTTTATTTTCATATTCCAAGTTTTCCTTTTTTCTACATTTCAATCTTTCCTATATTTCAAGCTTTCCTTCTTTCCATATTTCCAGCTTTTTCTCTCTTTCCTTATTTCAACCCTTCCTTTTTCCCCATATTTCAAGTGTAGAATGATACCCCTTTTTCCCACTGCTTCGCAACGCTTATCAGGTTGCAGGAAGACACGTGGGTAGACAGACCTCACCTGCCCGAGAGTCACATGACGAAACAATTCAGATGCGCTCTCCCCTCCCCCCACCATCGTACCATCCAAGCGAGTGGGGAGAACATCCCCCACGCAGTCGAAAATTCCAGCAGTTTCCCCCGCGGAGATAGATAGAGGGGGTAAAAGAACTGTTTGTCGCCGACAGTAGGCGCCTCGAGCCGCCCCCTGGGAATTTCCAAAAATGGGGGTTGTTCCCCATCTCTCGCTTGAAGACAATGCATATTTAAGCCTTTTTCCCGCCTGGGGAGAGCAGTAAAAGACAAGGCTCCGTCGCAGAAGACATCACTCGTACCATCCAAGCGAGTGTAGAGAACATCCCCCACGCGGTCGGAAATCCAAGCAGTTTCCCCCACTGAGATAGAGAGAGGGGGTAAAAGAACTGTTTGTCTCCGATAGTTGGCGGCTCGAGCTTCCCCCTGAAAATTCCCCAAAGTGGCGGTTATTCCCCATCTCCCGCTTGAGGAAACTGCATATTTAAGCCTTGTAAGAGCAGTCAAAGACAAGGCTCGCTCGCAGAAGACATCACTCAGCCCAAGTCGGTGTATACCCAGTCAAAGTCTAGACACTCTCCCCTCCGGTAAGGCATCCACAGTCAAACGAAAGCCTCTGCCCCCGCCCTCTTCCGAAGCAGCTGGGCGGGATTACTCCTTCGAGTCCTTGAAGCACCCAGCCCCATCGAAGTTACTCTGAGGTAGCCATACCTCTCCCGAGAATCACCATGGATTCTAGCTCTCCCCCTCTAGCACCAGCTAAGGTTATAACTTGAGGCCTTCACAGCCCCCAAAATAAGGTGCCGACCATACCCTTCCTTCCTACTCTTCTCCTGACGAGGATCCCTCCTCTGAAGACTCCAACAAGATCGTCTCGCCGAGCCCCTACTTTTATTTCAAGTGTCCTGTGAAGTCGCCGTTGCCCTCCAACCCGTAAGCTCCTTTTCCCCTAAACTAATTAATTTAATTTAGATTTTCCCATCGGTAACGCTAAATCATTAGCCAATGATTAATTTCCTTTTATATCATTTTTATTCATTTTAATTTGTAAATAAAATTTATATTTAACCTGAACGTGACTCTCGGTTCGTTATTCAAATCTCGCCAACCTCGAACTCGACCTGATTAGTTAAGTAAATTGCCCCCACAAGTCAACCTGGCCTTTAAAATCTGCGCATCTACGTAGCGTTTAGTCTTTGGATGGTTTACTTTAATAGCCCGAGTTCTCCACCTTAATACTAATAATATATATTATGTTGGATAGTCGGCTATACCACGACATCAAGCTTTCCTTTATTTCCATATTTCAAGCTTTCCTTTCTTTCCATATTTCAAGCTTTCCTTTTTCCCCATATTTCAAGCTTTCTTTTTTCCATATGTCAAGCTTTCTTTCCTTTACCTATTTCACCTAATATTTTTCATTAGGTAAAGGAGAAAAGGGTGAAATATCAAGCTTTTATGAACTTGTGGTTTCATTCTTTACCACTTCAACATCACACTTAAAAGTAAAATTGTTCTTAAAGCTCACTATGTTAATAATGAAAAGAAAGATTTATAACTCGAGTAAAGCTTCAAGTTATGCTTTTTAGATGTACAAAATCCTCAATCTGGGCCTAAAAAAAGTTAAGCAAATAAGTTCACATGATGCCTTTGACTTAAGGTAGCCAAAAAAGTATAACTGGTTAATGGCCCCCCTCGCGGGAGAAGCCAACGAGAGCATCGACCTTAGTACCATTTTTCTGGTGCGGGGCTAATGCGCCTTCCTATACATAGCCTTTGTACTGCCATCTATCACTTCTTTACATCTGTTACACATTCACTCTCTCCCCTTTTACTTTTGATTCTGCCATCTTTTCCACCTTCTTTACGTCTTCTTATCCACACAGCACAATCATATGGCCAGATAGTCCCTTAGTCATAAATATCATAGCTTTCACATCTTACACACCCGTAGCAATTTCTTTCTTAACAGAAGCATATTAATCATACTTTTGCATTCTCGTTCTCTTCTTTGTCTAACTGAAATTGTGGCCTCACACAAGTTTCTTTCAGCCCCAAACCCTACCACTCTCTCTCTCTATTTCCATTCTTTACAGGTGTACCGGAAGTTCTGGTCATCCCATCATCCATTTGTTTCCTTTTCGTCTATCAATAACTCCAACTATCAACCAATTCAAAATTATTTTCCCGACTGACCTTAATTTGTTTTAGAACCTTTCTGTCATTACAGGTTCCATACACTACAATCAAGCACAGTTTCATTCTTGCAAATCCTAACTCCACCCACACCCTATTCTAGCTCATAAATTCATATCTCAGTATTTCA